>CM019830.1:18122780-18144942 GCA_009763385.1 Coix lacryma-jobi var. lacryma-jobi | reverse complement strand
ACATCTCGCCCACGCCGGCGGTGCCGAGCGTGCCCACCACGACCTGGGAGACCAGCATCTGCGTGCCGCCCTGGAGGAACAGCGCGCGGCGGCCCAGCCGGCCCACGCACACGATGAACACCACGGTGGCGAACATGTTCACCAGCCCCGTGATGATGGCCGCCATCAGCGACGCGTCGTCGCCGAACCCGATGGTGAGGAACAACACCGGCGCGTAGAACATGATCACGTTGATGACCGTCAGCTGCTGGAAGAATGGGATCAGCGCCGCCACGGTGAGCTGCGGCCGGTACCGGCGCTCCAGGATGTTCCGCCACAGGCGCTCCACGGCGCTCGCCTTCTCGCTCGCCGCTACCATGTCGTCGTACTCGTCCTGCACGTCCTCCATGCCGCGGATCTTGGCCAGCACCGCCCTGGCGTCGTCCCTGTACCCGCGCGCGATGAGGGAGTTGGGCGTCTCCGGGACCACCAGCGCGCCCACCGTGATGATGAGCGCCGGCACGCAGGCCAGCCCGAGGTCGATGCGCCACCCCCACCCGCCCTCGATGCTCGCCATCCAGAAATTGATCAGGTTCGCCGCCAGGATGCCGATGGTGGTCATCAGCTGGAACCCGATGTTGAGCATCCCGCAGAGCTTCACCGGCGCCATCTCCGACAGGTATAGCGGCACCAACTGGTTGGCCAAGCCGACGCCCACGCCCAACAGGATGCCGCCCAGGATGAGCATCATCACGTCCGCAGCCGCGCTGTTCAGCGCTGACCCGGCCATGAAGGTCACCCCGCCGCAGAACATGAGCCACTTGTGCCCAAACACGTGCGTCACCGTCGCCGCTAGCCAGGTACAGCGACGACGTGAACAGCGTCAGCAGCTGGCTGTCGAACTTGCAGTACTGGTTCGTGTCCTTGTTTGCCTCCGCCTTGGTGTACACGAACGGGAAGAACTGCTTCAGGAACGAACGGACGGGGAGCGAAATGGCCGGACGACGCGGCCCAACTTTTTTTTTCCGACGCGGGCGAAGACAGGGGCAAGGCTCGTCATTTTGCACTACAAGCTGGCAAGGATCTGACGTGGCATGCGTTGCTGGCGTGTCACGACAGCAAAAGTGGTAAATTTGTATCGTTCTTCACATATGGAAGCTAAATTTGTAATTTCATCTGATAAGGTGAGATCTGATGAGATCTGAGGAGTAGTCACTCACTATAATGATAAAAAGTTAAATTTCCCGTAATATTCGATGTGACACGGCATTTTTTTTTTTTTTTGTCCTGATACGAATGCCGTGCGCCTACTACACCTCTGGTCGCCTTCGCCTCGCCGCCTGTGAATAACGGAAGGGCAAATAATTCAGAGCTAGTAGCGCGATGACGCCTGACGGACGGACATGCAATGCACGGCCACGAGGCCGCCCGTGCATGTGCATGTGCATGTGCATGTGCATGCACCCCGGCCTGGGCCCTGGGTTTGGCCGCCGCGACAGGGACAAGCAACTGGATTTGCTGGAGAACTGGAGAAGTGCCGAAATCATCAAAGATGGAATGATTGGGCAGATGACAGCAGCAGATAGGCCTAAAAACGCCGGACTCCCGTGCCGTGTCGTGTGTCGCTGCCCGGACCGACCTTGGCGTAGCGATACGAGAAGAGAGCGAGCAACCCACGGGCACGGGCGGGGCGGCAGCGGCGCCGCTCCAGGATAGTCACTGGAGGGAATCAGGGTACCTGATTACAGCAAGGGCTCCAGGACAGATATATAGGCCTAAACAAAACGTGGGCGTAATTAGCTCTTGGTCGATGGTTCGTTCACGGGTAGCTAGCGTACGTGGCCCGTGCACGGCGGCGCATAACGCGGACGGGCGCGATGATTGCTGAATGCTCAACAGTCTCTGCCGTTCTGCGTGATGCTGCTTCCTCGGCTTCTCCCTGCTTGCGAAGTCGTTATTATCGCTTTTGTTCCCGTAGTGTGGTGTGTCTACCACAAATCCACCATTCACCAGCACCTGACCGAAGCTCACAGGCACAACAGTGCGCCCGAGCTGCAGCACCGTGCCCCGGGGAGTGGCATTTTTTTTTATTTTGAAAGGAGCTACTCTACACTACTACTACACAAACAGCCTTTAGCCCCGGTTTTCCAACCGGGAAGAATGGACCTTTAGCCCCGGTTGGGCTCCGGGACTAAAGGTCCCAGGCTTTAGTCCTGGGTGCATTTGTGAGATTCGAATTCAGCACCTCTCGCCTCAGACACGCTTACCAACTGAGCTACACAACCCACGTGATGTAGTTCTGGACGTTTTCTTTTTGAATCCACTCGGGAAGGACCTTTAGCCCCGGTTGGTAAAAGGACCTTTAGTACCGGTTGGTATAAAGGTCCAGGACCTTTAGTCCGGTTTGATAATACCAACCGGGGCTAAAGATTCACCTTTAGTCTCGGTTGGTGTTACCAACCGGGACTAAAGGTCTTTAGCCCCGAACACAATTTTTGGCCGAGACTGAAGCTCAATTGATAGATCGTCCAAAAGCCTGTTTTCTAGTAATGCTATTTGTGGCAAATCTCAGCAAGATAAGAACGTTCCTTGGTGGGCGCGCGAGAATCCAGGAAAGCATTGTCAAACGGATAGATTATTACACTCCTAGATCAATCAAGATGGATGGATCATGGATGGATACGGCCATCGGCAAGGCACCCGCGGCGCGAGGGAATCCGCTGCGAAGACGACGCGCGGTCCGGCCCGCCACCATAGCTCCACCCCGGCCGCGCATCACCCGACCCCCTCTGAATCATCCGCCGCTTTTCTCCATTGCTCGCGGTCGCGGCGCATGCATGCATCCGGGCGGCGGGCGCCGTGGTGGACCGGCCGAGAGATCGGATAGGTCACGACGTCACGTGGCGCGGCACCTCCCGCCGTGCCCCATCCGTGCGGGTGCGGAAGCCGAAACCTTGGGCCGCCGCGTGCGTGCGCGCCCCGGGATCAGCACGTCGTCCAGGTCCAACAGCGTGCGTGCGTGCGTGCCAGTGCTGCGCCGGCTGGCCTCGCCTTGTCCTTGCCTGGCTAGGCCCTAGGCCGGGGGACAATTATTCATATATCCTTGCGTGCACCCCCGGGCGGCATAGGCTGGGCGTACGCGCAGGCAGGCGCCAGCCGGCAGATTGATCGCCCGCCCGCCGGAGTCACGTCACGTGGAGACGACTTCACCCACCACGAGAACTCCGGTGCCCCAGGGCCCAGCAGCTGACCTGCGCAACCCAACCCCACTCTAGGAACGTCCCCTCATTTCCGATCCAGCGAAGAAAAATCCAACCTTTTTTTTATCAGAAAATCCAACCTTTAATAACACTCCTCATGTCTCGTGTGGTGTGTGTAAAGTATGTGATTTGTGTATGTTCAAGTTTTATCTTTAAAAAAAAAACACTCTCTCACAATAATGCACTCTTCACGATGTTATCATCAAAAAAAAAAATCGTAGATACGTTTTCGACTTGGACAAGGAGAACTCGGCCAAGAACAAGAACATCTATATCTGTTTTTTAAGGATGGAAATACTTAATGATTTTCTGGTGAAGTGATTCTGTGACCGAAAATGATTCTTTATGATTTTTTGCTATAAACCCTCAAAATCAGAATAAAAAGAGGAGAATACCTTTTCAGTTTTTAGTCCCTTTATTTTTAAAAAATTACTTTACAGGATCAGTAAAAATTGTTTCTTGTTAAAAAAATATGTTTGATGGTTAGAGAGTGATTTTTATTGAGAATTAGTTCTGTGGAACGCTCCCAGACGCTGAAAAAGCATACGTCACCCGCATGAACTAGCTGTGAGACATACAGGGTGCTACGTGCCATGCAGCCGCGCGCGCGCAACGCAGCCTCACCGCGCGCGCGCGTCGTATTCCGACATTCCGTCACGGCTCTCTCTTCCCTCCCCAGAGCGGCGGGACGCCGGGAAGGAAGGAAAAGGAAGTTCACGTGCCGCCGTGAGCCGGCTAGGAAATAGCACGTCGTCACCCACCGGAAACCCCAAACCCCAATGCGGCTAGCTCACATGCGCGCGCGCGCCGCCGCCGCCGCGAGAGAGAGATAGAGACCGACGACGCAGGCGTGCTCGACGCGCGCGCGTCTTCTTCCTCCGTCCACGGTCCACCGGCCCTGCACGGCACCGTGGTCCTGGTAGTATTCGCACATGAAAACGTTGCCATCGCGTCGTGTTCGCAAGCCAGTTCGGTACGTGGCTCTGTTGGCAGGTCTTCTCGCCACATGGGTCGGAGCGAGCGCCGTGTTCTTGTACGACAGCGCAATGCAATGGAGGCTCTGGATCAGACGCTCCTGCAGGCTGCAGGGAAGGAGGAAGGATAGCAGCCATGCATTCTCCTCTTTTCCTGGCGAGCCGACGCGACGCCGTGTCGCCATCCGCCAAAGCCGTTGTTGTGGGCTTGTGGCTGGGAGCTGGGATGGGAGCGTAATCATCGTCGTCGGCCGGTTCGGTAAACTCATCATGTCATGGTCGCCGGACTTTGCCGTTGAAGCTACGTCAATGTGGATTAGGATATTACCATCACGGCGGCGCTTTGTTAGTTTTTATCCATCTGTTGTACTGTCAGACACGCTAACCGATAAGATAATCGATCTCGGTAGAACCGGCCGTGTGATCGAGTTCCTGCCGGCAAGCAAGCAAGCAATGATCTCCGCCGGCGTTTCCCGGTTCTGGGAGCAACGGGTGGTAGGCTCTAGGCAAGCAATTGTGCTGCTGTTTTTCCCGTTCCTGTCAGTTTCAGGCTTTCGTTTTGCAAAGCAGGTGCCGTTAAAGCGGTTACGTTTCTGTTCGGGCGTTCGGCCCACAGCCCACTCGCTCGGTGGCCTCGAAAGCTCGCACGTGCTGCTTCTACCATATGTAGATGAGTCACCTGCTCTTTTTTGCATCATCATCACCTGGCACGCGCTGCTATGTAGTGTTATCCGACTGGGCGGCCAGCGACACCGTAGCGCAAGCATGAATGATTGGTGAAGCACATTCCTGCGAGACCGTAGCCTGAAACGAAAAATCTACTACCCCCTGTCACGCCAAAATAACCGCACACAGATGATGGCTTGGAAAAGGGAAGCAGATGTATGTATACTCCTGCCTTGGAGCTGAAGTTGTATTATTGCTTACGCACACTTTAGTCTTTAGAGGTTCAGTTCACACGCGCATGCAGAGAGTCTTTTCATGCCGATGTGTCTGAATCTGACACGACCATGATCAGTGCTCATCGAGTCGCGCAAGTAGTACAGTCACAAATCGTGGAGGATGTACGTACAATTCCACAAGATGATAACCCACTCGTGTCATCGCGTGTGTGTGTAGTGTGCTGGTAAAAGCTACTTGCTGGTCGTTAATAAGCGCCAGCCACAGGCGGACAGGCTTGCCCAACGTTCGAATCAGACAGGAACAGGATGATTATTGATGCATTAAGCTGATTTTTTATATCGTGTCTGTCTCGGTTACTTAGCGCTGGAGGAGATCGGGGTAGTGCTGTGCAGGCCCCAGCTGCGCTTTCTCCCCCACTTGGAAACGTTTGTGTGCGTGCGTGCGTGTGTGATGTGGCTCTCCCTTTGTTCCTACTCCTGTTACGTACTCCAAAGCACTAGCATTTTTTCTTTGTCATTCAGTAAGCATTTGTGGGCAGGGGGGCCAGGGGGGTTTCCGGTTCCAGACGCGGCAATCCTCCAGCACGCGTAGGACGGACGGTAGGAGAGGCGACCAGCCTAATTTACAGCCGGCCTCGTAGGGTAGGAGGTACGTAGGACACAGCATGTGGAACGTGGAAGGGCAAGGGCGATCGATCCAGCACGCGTAGGACCAATAATCCATCCTTTCCCATCCAAAGTACGAACCGGACTAAGACTACCCGCACTCGTCGTACTCTAAATTCATCCTCTAAATAGAATATTCCATCCTGGTCACACTAGTACAGAACAGGCCTATTGCCCCGGGCCATTTTGGCCTTTAGCCCCGGACATGGAGCCGGGGCTAAGGAATCGGTACTAAAGCCCCGACCTTTAGCCCCGGTTCCATGGCCCGGGGCTAATGGAGGGACCTTTAGCCCCGGTTGGTAACACCAACCGGGACTAAAGAGGCCAGCAACGGTGGCCCGGCTGGAGGCCCCTTTAGTCCCGGTTGGTAACACCAACCGGGACTAAAGGGGCCTCCAGCCGGGCCACCGTTGCTGGCCTCTTTAGTCCCGGTTGGTGTTACCAACCGGGGCTAAAGATCCATCTGCTTTTTTCTTTTTCCTTTTTCTGTTCTTTTCAATTGGTTATTGTTTTTGGTTTTACAATTACATTAGGTTTTGTAATACGTATTCTTCGCTGCTAATATATTCTATTATATTAGGCCAGTTTCAAATACACGTATTATTCTTCGCTGCTAATAAATATATATAAACACATAAAATTTACAATTACACACAAATGAAATATGAAACTATACATATATATATATATATATATTATAGAGCTAGCTATACACACATATGTACATAAAATATACAACATTATCCATCATGCATGCTTAACTTGATATTTACACACAAATATAATACCGTTCCTAACTTATAGGTCATACAAGTGTTCATCTTGGTTTGGCTTCATTGGTTCGTCTTTATTAAACCAATACTCGGTGCCAGACTTAAGGACATGGTCATTAAGGAAGCCCGCGATGGTCTCTTGAATTGCTTTGAGGCGGACCTTATCCATCACCTGGTTCTTCAACCATGTCTCCTTCAATTTGGATTAAAATAAAAAGAAAGTATTAACATACATAATATTTATGTAATAGCAACAAAAAATAAAATAAATTTATTTACATGTTACGTACTTGCTGACTCTGTAAAGGAGTTCTTTTTTCATACACCGTCAGAAACTCGCAAACATAGTACCCACATAAATTGTTTCCCGGTGACTGCCGTAGAACCCACTGTACAATATGTAAAAAGAGTACTCTCGGTTGAGCGTGCGTCTGCTGAGTGATGCTAATTAAGGTAAAGAGGCGGGGAGGTACTCTACAACTTACATTTAGGAGTAGAGGATCAGGAAGTTGCGCTTTCAGATCCGGACGGTGTTTCTGAACAAACCAAGTCCAAACCCTTCACAATAATTGGAACGTTAATTAACTATTGCAGAGTTAAAGAGCTATAGCAGGAATCAATATTTAAAGATCACATTACCCTCGGATAATATTAATCATATCTTGGTAATCTTCTTGTGGTTTTCTCAGAGAGTCATAGATTAGCAAACGACTCTCGTGGAGATCGATCACCATTAGAATCCAGTGAAAACTGTATTTATGTTTATATAGTCAACACATATATATATATATCTTTATGTCAACCTATAATAAAATGTGCATATGATAACAAAACTCACCTAAAGTTGTAGGGGAATAGTATATATCTTTTGTCCCTTTGGTTTACCAAGAACCTCCGCAAATTACTCTCTGTTTGAGTTTTCCATGCATCCGAGTGAGTATTGCTTGGGTGCTTGAAGACGATATATGGATCGATGAGACCAATCTCCTTGTCATTTTTACGCCTTAGTTGTCTCATCATGTTTCTGCACATGTTTAGAAACGCTTGCTAGCAGTGTGAGGATAATTACTTATACATATACATAAGCTAAAGTGAGATTATTAAAGGAAACAATCACTTACAGGCAGAAGCAGCTGACGAGAGATTTGTCGAGAGCGTCCATGTGGCAGAGCTGATGTAACTCATTAAACTGAACATATATGATGTCATCACCACGGAAGTAATCATGGTCTCTAATTCTGACGCAAATGTAGTCATCAGCTTTTCTGCCACACGCCGTAAGGTACCACTGATTTAGCAAGTGCATCTGTGTACCAAGATCCCTCAGGGCCGCTGGGTTGTATAGACTTTGGCCATATACATATGCCCTCTGCCATTTATCAACTTCTGGAGCACTTTTGATGCCTGCTTCTCCGAGTATGTTTTCCACATTCAAACCAGTTTCCTCGAAAAATGCGAGCAGTTGCGCAGGATCAACGTCTCCATATGCTCGTTGTATGATTTCCATGTTTGTACCGTATTCATTATCAACAACTAGATCTGGCACTGATTGCTTCTCTTGTTCCCCAAGCTGTGGGACACCCTTTCCTGCTCTCTTCTTTGCCTTCTTGGCCTCCTCAAGTGATTTGCTAAGTGTGCGATCATAGTCTGATTTTGGCGAAGCCTTACGGGCAGCACGTACCTTTTTTTGGTGAGCGTCCACAGTTTGCCTTAGTTTTTCAGGACGAACAAAAAGGTACGGCTTCTCCGGGTTTCGCTTTGCTCGACCACTAGCAATGGCAGCTTCGAAGAACTTGTTACAGTCTTTTTGCACTGCAGCGTCAGTCTCCTCCTCGGTCATGTCATATGCAAGTTTTGTCATCTTGGGAGCTGGTTTTCTCACAGGTGCTTTCTTCTTCGGAGGTGGTGGGGCTGACGCCTTTGTTTGTGTGACAGGCCTCTTCTTTGTTGGCGGTGGAGGTGTTGGAACCCGCCGTGGAGATGGGGCAGGTGGCGGTGTCGGAGCCCGCTTTGTAGGAGATGGTTGGGTCGGTGGCGGTGTTGGATCTCGTCGTGGAGGAGATGGGGCCGGTGGCGGCGTTGGATCACGCCGTGGGGGAGATGGGGCCGGTGGCGGTGTTGGATCCCGTCGTGGAGGAGATGGGGCCGGTGGCGATGATGGATCCCGTCGTATTTGATCTTGATCATCATCGTCCGCAACACTGTGATCATGTGGTGAATGTAGAATTGGACTTAGGTTGGGGGATGTCCTGCTGCGAAAACAACATGGTATGAGTATCCATTTATACTATTAGCTCACCAATACTATTAAGTTTCATTCACTAATTTCATACACACCTAGGGATAGGTTGTTGAGGAGGAGGAGGTGATGCGCCAGGAATTATGATATAGCGCTTGCGCCAACATATGAATGTCTTCTCCGCTTCTCCTAATGTATTCTCGCCATCACCTCCTTTAATTTCAAGTTCGACATTCTCGTAACCTTTTACCACCCTGTCCACCGAGACGCTAGCATATCCAGGAGGTATTATTGCTCTATGACTTCTTGGTGTCTTCGTAGGATCGATAGGAGATACAACACCTATAGCCACCATGACTGTGGTATTCCCCTGTGGAATGTGCAGTTCACATGTCGTGAGAGGCTCGGTGATGTCGTCCACAGGAAAGCGCAGTGCTGCGTCTGGGACCTCTGTGGAAGCGCAACTGCTTTTCATTTGCTCAGGGGGGCTGATGTTGACTCCCGGCTCTGATGCAGATTGACTTTGCATTGCTAACTGCACTTGCCTTTTTATTTCCTCGTTCATTCTGCCTTCAAGTGCTTTTTCTCGCTCAACTGCTTCAAGAGCCGCGGCCTGTGACTGAATAACCATTTCTTCTAACCGGCGCATCCGCTGTGCCTCCTCCTCCTTCTTTCTCGCGCGGCTTCTATAGGTCTCTTTGTCCTGAGGGAAGGCATGTACCCATGACAGCTCCCCATAGCCTCTAGTTCTCCCACCATGTTCAAGATTCTCCAGGGCGTATGTCAGCTCGTCCTTGTCTCTGTTCGGCTGCCACCTGCCACTGGCAGCCATTTCTCTAGCATAAACAAATCTTTCTGCTGCTCTTTGGAGTTTTTCGCCATAGTGTACCCTTCCTGTTTGTTGGTCCAGGCTTCCTCCATGACCAAAAAACCAATACTTGGCGCGCTCAGGCCAGTTTATCGATTCTGGTTCAATGCCCTTGGCTTGCAACTCTCGTTCCATTCTTTCCCATTTAGGAATGGCACTCTTATAGCCACCTGATCCCAAGTGATGGTGGTATTGTTTTTGTCGGGCATTCTGCTGGTTCCTTCTGATCCGTGCCTCACTCTCTTCTGATTTCTTGAATTCTACAAACTCATCCCAAAATGGCCTCAACTTGACGTAGGCCTTAGTGTTGAAATCCGGAGTTTGGTCCTTCTTGATAAATTTGTTGTATAAGTTCTTCTTCCAGCCCTGGAATAGTGTTGCCATTTTCTTCATAGCCCAGTCCCGAACTCTGGCCTTCAAATTTATATCTTCTGTTTCAAGTGTGAAATGTGCAAGGACCTCTTGCCAAACCAGTTCCTTATCAAGATCAGAGACAAAACTTATATCAGGAGCACTTGTCTTTTGCTTCCATTCACGAGCACTGATCGGGATCTTATCCCTTACAAGGCACCCACAGTGGGCAACAAATCTCTGTGCATGTTCTCCAAGTACTTGGCCTGTTTCCTCGTTGAATTCTGAGATAATGTACCGGCCCTCCAACGGCTTCTTCGGACCTCGTACGGTCCTACTCTTCCCGGTAGTCGTTGTCGATCCGGAGGGCTACATATGTAGGAACAGTAGATTATAAATACATTTATAAATAATTTAGAATTTCATGTGCACATAGAGATTATTGTAGGTATATACCTCGCCAGTATTTTCTTGCATTATTTCTTCATAATCGGCAAAGTATTGACTGTCGTCATCTACTTCTTGATTATTGTTATCATCACCTGCTAAATTTTGATTAGCGCCGCTGTTGATTAATTCGTACATTTCCTCCTCCATGTTGTCAACTGGGTCGGCCATTTCTGCGAATGGACATGGAGGATAATAAACACCATATTTTTGCAACTAACGTGCATAGGGTTTCGGGTTTTGGGTTTCGGGTTTAGGGTTTACGGTTTGGGGTTTAGGGTTTAGTGTTTTGGGTTTGGGGTTTAGGGTTTGGGGTTTAGGGTTTGGGGTTTAGTGTTCAGGGTTTCGTGTTCAGGGGTTTCGGGTTTGGGGTTTAGGGTTAGGGGTTTGGGGTTGAGGGTTTGGGGTTTGGGGTTTAGTGTTTGGGGTTTCGGGTTTGGGGTTTAGGGTTAGGGGTTTGGGGTTTCGGGTTTAGGGTTTAGGGTTTGGGGTCTAGGTTTTGACAACATTAAAAATAACATATATCCATGAAGACTATATTCGTAAAAATAACACTACCGACATGATCGAAATGTCATATCCAAGTGATTATTCTATAAACATATCCAAGTGATAATTGCAACTAACGTGCATAGGGTTTCGGGTTTTGGGTTTCGGGTTTAGGGTTTACGGTTTGGGGTTTAGGGTTTAGTGTTTTGGGTTTGGGGTTTAGGGTTTGGGGTTTAGGGTTTGTGGTTTAGTGTTCAGGGTTTCGTGTTTGGGGTTTCGGGTTTGGGGTTTAGGGTTAGGGGTTTGGGGTTGAGGGTTTGGGGTTTGGGGTTTAGTTTTTGGGGTTTCGGGTTTGGGGTTTAGGGTTAGGGGTTTGGGGTTTCGGGTTTAGGGTTTAGGGTTTGGGGTCTAGGTTTTGACAACATTAAAAATAACATATATCCATGAAGACTATATTCGTAAAAATAACACTACCGACATGATCGAAATGTCATATCCAAGTGATTATTCTATAAACATATCCAAGTGATTATTCCATAAACATATCAATGTGATTATTTCATAAACATATACATGACCGATATAAATAAATGTTTACATATCTAAAGACCAAATTATCTAAGTGATTATTCCTCCTCCATCTAACACATGCAAAGGACACACCGTTGATGAGAGGACGACGACGGACGACGGCGAGGATGATGTCGCGGTGAGGACGACAACAGACGACGACGAAGATCACGTTGCGGTGAGGATCACACGGTGAGGATGACGGCGGACGGCGCGGTCAACGCGGCCAATCTCTTTTTATCTACATGTGTAAACATAATATTTTGTTAGGTAAAAGCTATTTTCTATTTTCTATTCAAATGGATTTTTATTTTTCTTTTTCCTTACAAACAGTGCACACAAACACTTTACACACTGCACACACACATACACTGCACACACTTGGTTCCCTGGTTCCCTGCACAAACACATATTTTTTCTTTTTCTATAAATATATATGTATTTATATTTAATTTCTATTTTCTATATATGTATTTATATTCATTTTTGTTCACTTGGTTCCCTGCAATGCTCACACTGCACACAGTGCACACACACACGCACACACACTTCACACACTGCACATACGGCACACACTGCACACACTGCACACACACTTCACACACTGCACACACTGCAAACACGGCGCACGGCGGCATCCTCACCGGCGGCGCGAGCGAGGACGAGGCGGTACGACGGCGAGGATGCCAGCGAGGGAGCACGAGGGCGCCGCGGACAACGGTGAGGGAGGCCGAGGACACTGCGGACGACGATGAGGGAGGCGAGGACGACGGCGAGGGAGAGGACGAGGCGGCGGCAGGGACACACGGCAGACGGCGAAGACGACGGAGGCGGCGGCGCAACACTGACGTCGATCTGAGGAAGGAGGAGGGCCCTGTGCCCTATATACGCGGGGCACCTTTAGTCCCGGGCCGTGGAACCACCCGGGACTAAAACACCTTTAGCCCCGGTGCATAAGCCCACCCGGGACTAAAGAGGGGGACCTTTAGTCCCGGGTGGTGCTACGGCCCGGGACTAAAGGTACCTTTAGTCCCGGGTGGTGTTACGGCCCGGGACTAAAGGTTCTTCTCCCGCCTTTATTTTGGGTTAAGGTACCTTTAGTCCCGGGTGGTGCTAAGGCCCGGGACTAAAGGGTCTTCTGCCGCCTTTATTTTGGGTTTTCTGTGTTTTGGGTTTTGAATTAAGTTTTGGCTATATTAATATGTTGTAATACTTGTTACTTGCATAGTAAATTCAATATTAGGCATAAAATTACTTAAAAATAGCAGTTGTGTTTCCTTTTACATTATTGTATTGTAGAAAATTTTGTAACATAAATTCTTTTTCTTTTCTTATAATAACAAATATAAATGTAAATAACAATTTATATTTTGTTAATGCAAAAATATAATGTTAAATTTAAATATCTGAAACAACTGGTGCTCGATAGGAAAATATTTTTTGCATTATATGAACGTTAAATTTTGGGTTGTTTATCTTTTATTGTCCAAATGCACGATAGAGAAATTCACTGTTAAATTACAATTTAATTTTAAAAGATAAATTTGTGTAGTTCATATACGTTTCTGTGTCATATTGGTCTCAAAATTTTTCTTAGGTTGTCACGTGACACGGGTGAGGCAACCAACAAGTTTGTGTTTTTTCGGAGATGGTTTGCTTCTTTTTCCGGTTTAATTGAATTACCGCACACTCTCACCCAATAATTATAGGGTCAATTAGGCCTACCAACAAAATAATCCAGAATGGAGCCAAACTTGTGGGGCATCGACACTGACATCAACGAACCATGACTATGCATAATCATTATTAGTTACACGAAAACTGTAATATATATCAAGCGGGTACACTGGTGATCTTTTTCTTCACGTATGTTCCTTGGTCATGATCATGTCGTAACCATGGAGTCTCCTCAGCATTTAGCAGGATGCTTGGGTCTTTGGTCACACTGAAGGGCGGTATTCGGTCATCTTTTTCATAATCTTCTGACATGTCTGACTTGTCCTCAATTCCCACGATGTTTCTTTTTCCTGAAAGAACTATGTGGCGTTTGGGCTCTTTGGTTGATTTATCATCATTTTTCCCTCTCTTGGGTTTTGTAGACATGTCTTTCACGTAGAACACTTGAGTCACATCAGCAGCAAGGACGAATGGTTCACCTTTGTATCCAATATTGTTGAGATCCACTGTTGTCATTCCATACTCCTTGTCAACTGTTACTCCGGCTCCGGTCGCCTTGACCCATTGGCATCGAAACAAAGGGACTTTAAAATCAGGTGCGTAGTCTAGTTCCCAAATCTCCTCTATGCGGCCATAATATGTTTGCCTCTTCCCAGATGGGTCTGTGGCATCTACGCGAACACCACTGTTTTGGTTCGTGCTCCTTGATCTTGGGCCATGGTGTAAAATGTGTTTCCATTGATGAAGAACTGTGTAGTGCGCTTTATTGAAATAATCATTCCCCGTACCGATATATGTTTTCTTCCCTAGTGTCCCCTTTCCACATAGCCTCCCCTCGTGCCGCGATTCAGGAACACCAATCGGGTCAAGGTCAGGAATGAAGTCAACACAGAACTCAATGACCTCCTCTGTCCCGTAGCCCTTGGCGATGCTTCCTTCTGGCCGAGCACGTTGGTGAACATATTTTTTCAGTACTCCCATGAACCTCTCAAAGGGGAACATGTTGTGTAGGAACACAGGACCGAGAATATGAATCTCCTTGACCAGGTGAACTAGGAGGTGTGTCATGATATTAAAGAAGGATGGAGGAAACACCAACTCAAAGCTCACAAGACATTGAACCACATCATTCTGTAGAGTAGCCAGTTCTAGTGGATTAATTGCCTTCTGAGAAATTGCATTGAGGAATGCACAGAGCTTCACAGTGGCAAGACGTACATGTGGAGGTAGAATTCCTCTTAAAGCAACCGGAAGCAATTGCGTCATAAGCACGTGGCAGTCATGCGACTTTAAGTTTAGGAATTTCTTCTCTTGCATATTTATTATTCCCTTTATATTGGAGGAGAATCCAGATGGGACCTTGATGCTGTTTAGGCATTCAAACATGATTTCCTTCTCTTCATTGCTAAGAGTGTAGCTAGCAGGTCTTAAGTAATGGCGTCCATCATCTGTCTTCTCTGGATGTAGGTTGTCTCGTTCTTTCATGCGCTGCAACTCTTGTCGTGCTTCAAGTGTATCCTTAGACTTCCCATACACACCCATGAATCCTAGAAGGTTGACACAAAGATTCTTTGTCAGGTGCATCACGTCGATCGCGTGGCGGACCTCTAGTACATGCCAATACGGTAGCTCCCAAAATATTGACTTCTTCTTCCACATGGGTGCGTGTCCCGTAGCGTCTTTCGGAACAGGTTCACTGCCCGTCCCCTTTCCAAAGACTACTTTCACATCCTTGATCATCTCAAGTACATCTTCCCCAGTTCTGTTGCGAGGCTTGCTCCGGTGGTTTGTCTCACCTTTAAAATGCTTGCCTTTCTTTCTAACCTGGTGATTCATCGAAAGAAATCGACGATGCCCAAGATACACTACCTTTCTACATTTTTTCAAATATACACTATCCATGTCATCAAAACAATGTGTGCATGCATTATATCCCTTGTTTGACTGTCCTGAAAGATTACTTAGAGCAGACCAATCATTGATTGTTACGAACAACAATGCTCGCAGGTCAAAGTGTTCCTGTTTGTAATCATCCCACACACGTACACCTGATTTACTCCATAAAAGTAGGAGTTCCTCAACTAATGGCCTCAGGTAGACATCGATATCGTTGCCAGGCTGCCTCGGGCCTTGGATGAGCACTGGCATCATAATGAACTTCCGCTTCAAGCATAACCACGGAGGAAGGTTGTACATACATAGAGTAACAGGCCACGTGCTATGACTACTGCTCTGTTCCCCAAAAGGATTCATCCCGTCCGTACTTAAACCAAACCTTAAGTTTCTAGCATCTTTTGCAAATTCTGGGAATTCTCTGTCTATTGCTCTCCACTGGGACCCATCTGCAGGGTGTTTCAACATGTTGTCTACCTTACGGTCTTCTTTGTGCCATCGCACCAACTTTGCATGGTCCTTGTTTCTGAACAGACGTTTCAGGCGTGGTATTATAGGAGCGTACCACATAACCTTGGCAGGGATTTTCTTCCGGGGACGTTCTTCACCCTCAACATCGCCAGGGTCATCTCGCCTGATCTTATATCGTGACGCGTTACATACAGGGCATTCATCCAAATTCTCGTATTCCTTGCCACGGTACAGGATGCAGTCATTAGGACATGCATGTATCTTCTGGATTTCTAAACCCAAAGGACAGACCACTTGTTTTGCTTCGTACGTAGTGCCGGGTAATTCGTTAGGCTTCGGAAGCATCTTTTGTTTTATAATCTTCAATAATTGTCCAAATGCCTTGTCAGATACACCATTCTGTGCCTTCCATTGTAGCAACTCTAGTGTTGTGCCTAACTTTTTTTGTCCATCTGCAGCAGACGGATATAGTAATTTCCTGTGATCCTCTAGCATACAGTCAAACTTAGCCTTCTCCTTTTCACTTTCGCAATCTCCTTGTGCATCACGAATGACATCACCAAGAGCATCATCTTCAGCGACTGTGTCTCCTGCACTTGCCTCTTCTTCACCTTCCTCCATTGCAGTATCACCAAAGTCACCGTATTGAGCAATAATGTCATCGTCAGGGTCCAATTGTTCTTCTTCACCTTCTTCCATCATAACCCCAGTTTCTCCATGCTTCGTCCAACAACTATAGTTTGGCATGAAACCCGACTTGAACAAGTGTGAGTGAAGACTCCTTGAGCTAGAATATTCCTTCGAATTATTACAAAGGGCACATGGGCAGCACATAAAACCATTCCGCTTGTTTGCCTCGGCCACTCTTAAAAAATAATGCACGCCATCAATGAACTCTTTTGAGCGACGATCGACATTGTACATCCAGTGACGTGTCATCGTCTGCATTATATGACATATCACATAATTATATCGATCTCTCATTCTTATAAACAAATAAAATTATAAAATGTCTGACATGAAATTTAGTAAGAATCACTGGTGGCATAAAAGTAGTAGCAGTTGAACTTGTCTAATTAATTAATTATTACATCAAGATAACAGTGCAGCCTAATCCACTTGGCCACAACCAAAGCAACTAACAACACCTGCACATTTTTCCCACATCACAGTCCAACAAGATGTACTGTCTGCCACTCCAACCGGATAGGAAGGTAAGGTAGGGGTAGGTGCAGTAGGAATTGAGTTGATTCTTGAGTTAAAAGCATCTAGAGCTGCAGAAGCTTCCTCAAAAGACTTGTACTTTTTATGCACAGCTCCCTTAACTTTGAGGACATACTGACTGCACTCGGCCCAGCTGGTGTAAATACCTGGTTTGGTGCCCTCGAAAACAACATACCAAGCAGGCATCCTTCTGCGTTTTGTAAACTAAAGTATTATATATTTCTAATTTCTGTAAACAACTAATTTAACTGATCTCTATTTCTCCAAAATAATAAAATATACTAATTAAACCGGTCAAATTTTGTAAACTAAAGTATTATATATTTCTAATTTCTGTAAACAACTAATTTAACTAATCTCTATTTCTCCAAAATAATAAAATATACTAATTAAAACGGTCACATTTTGTAAACTAAATTATTATATATTTCTAATTTCTGTAAACAAATGATTTAAATGATCTCTATTCCTCAAAAAAAAAACTAATTAAACTGTCACATTTTCTAAACTAAAGTATTATATATTTCTAATTTTTGTGTAAACAAATGATTTAAATGATCTCTATTTCAAAAAAAACTAATTAAACCGGTCACATTTTCTAAACTAAAGTATTATATATTTTGTTTTTCTAAACCGGTCACATTTCTCTAAAAGACTAAAATAAACTAATTAAACGGTCATATTTTGTTTTTAGATTAATAATTTGAACTATCAAGTCAATGAACTCAAAATAGCTACAAAAATGAATAACTTAAGCTAGTAACCTTTCAACGAGTCGATGGCGGTGTAGATGTGATGAAATAAATCAATCGCCGGAGATGTGTTAACAAACAAAAATCACCGGAGGAGAAGAGAGCAAACAAGCAAGCAAGAGCAAGCAGTGACTGAATGAAGAAAAATGAAGACAGGAGCTCGGGCACGGCTGGAGGTAGAAGAACATTTCAAATATAGGGATGGACATTTAGCCCCGGTCCTTATTCCCAGCCGGGGCTAAATGTTGGCATTTAGCCCCGGCTGCATACACCAACCGGGGCAAAACCTTTAGTCCCGGTTGGTGTTACGGCCCGGGGCTAAAGATGCCAACATTTAGCCCCGGCTGCATACACCAACCGGGACAAAACCTTTAGTTCCGGTTGGTGTTACGGCCCGGGGCTAAAGGCCGGTCTTTAGCCCCGGTTGGTAACACCAACCGGGACTAAAGGCCCCTCTGACAATTGAGCCGTTGTGCTGGGGAGCTTTAGCCCCGGTTGGTGTTACCAACCGGGGCTAAAGGACTTTCTAGTCCCGAGTGCAAATTTTTCCGTGGCTAATGCTGATTTTGCAAATCGTCCAAAGGCCTGTTCTCTAGTAGTGGAGTCACTCGCTCGACATGCCGTACTTGACACGTGTCTACTCTAGTGTGGTTCATAATTTTCTTTCACGTAATGGAAAAACGTCGTCCTTGTCTCGTCCTAGAATCGGTTGCACTAGAGCTCATCATTCCATCCTTTTGCCATCGTATACCACAAGCACGATGGCAAATAAAGTCCATATGCCACGTGGGTTCCGCATGCTCCTAATGCATATGTGGCTCTACTTACGCTCGACACGTGTTCACTCTCGTGTGAGGCCTACAATTCACAATTTCCTTTCACACTATGAAAAAGTGGTTATCGTTGCCTCACATTAAAATCGGTCGCACTAGAGCTCATCTCCGTCTGTTTGTCCTCGTGTACCACAATCGTGGTGGCCTATTGTCACTTGCGGCACTAGCATGCTTGCCCACTTGCATTCTGAGTAAGGATGGCAACGGGTCGGGTAAGGTGCGGGTAGAGCATTTGCCCGTCCGTGATCATACCCGCGACTCTAACTTTTATCCGCCCGCGAGCATGCTCGCGGGTAAGGTTTCGTACCCGTACCCATGCCCGGCGGGTACCCTGCGGGTATCGGGTATCCATCGGGTCTAACTAAAAGAGATCAAATAATAAAATCATAGTGATATGAATCGATAAATTCATAGTTAAACAACATGCAAATATGTCAATCTCACTTACAGTTCAATATGACAATAAATGGAAGCTCACAAGCCACGGTAGATCATAGATTATGCATAATTCAAACATTCATGCTCATACAAATGACATAAAAAATTACACGAACTACAGTAATAAATTAATAGCTCACATAATCACTTTTATTTAGCCATCTATAAAAAATATCATCTTTACTACTCAACATGCTATGTATGTAATACAATTTTATATTAAATGAGGTAGTCAACATGACATTTATATAACATAAATGACAAATATTTATATATATTTTCAAATTGCGGGTATCCATCGGATACCCACGGGTAAAAGTTGATACCCGCACCCTACCCGCATATTTGCGGGTACCCGACCCTCATGTATCCGCGGGTAAACTTTCATGCCCATACCCGCACCCATCGGGTACGAAACCCGCGGGTATTCGCACCCGCGGGTAAGATTGCCATCCTTAATTCTAAGACCCGATGCTATCATGCACTCCCTTTCATTTGTTATGTTGTCAACAAAGCACTTAGTTGCTTGTTGTTGTCTATACTCCCTCCGTATCACTTTTAGATGACGTGTTGGACAAGGTTTGAGTCAAACATTGAGAATATAAATCATGAATAACTTTTAAATTATTGAGTTTAGAGATATAAAAATTATATAAATAAATTTGTCTTGAAACGTACTTTCATAAAAGTATACATATACTATTTTACAACAAATATTTTTTAAAAAATAAGTGGTCAAAATTGTACTTTGGAGACTGTGTCGCTGTCCTAAACGTCATCTAAATGCAATACGGAGGGAGTATATAGTCAACATGCACGGTGACACGCCCATCTAAGACTACCGACGGTCTCCATAAGTAATTGGAAAATATATATATGATTGCCCAACTATCCATGTTGGTCTAATTCAACCTCCAACTATAAAACCATTTCCTACGGTCATAGTGATTTTTGTACAGTAAGGTGTTTTGTCTTCTTTTTATTTTCACTGAATTTTTAAAAATCATAGTAAAAGAAAAATCATAAAATAGAAAAAAAAATCTAATTTTATTAGACTCTACGTGAATAGATCTACAAAGTGAATATTTAATATGGTATGCTTTAGTTGTAGATTTGGATTTAGATCTATGTTTTTCTGTAATTAATTACAATAATTCATAGTTGCAGTTTGTATGATCCAATTGCTATGACTTTTTTTATGGTAGACTGTATATGTTTGAACTGTAGTATAAATGTTGTATTGATCAGATCATGTATAACTTAGTTGTAGATTTATTTAGCATACGTTCCTCGTTAGCATGTTGGCTATACTCGTATGTACTATGATATCAGATAACCTGTGTCACTACTCAGTAACCTTGTCACACAAATTCACAATATGATACATGAGTTTTGGTGTTTGGTTTCGTATTTCACCTTTATAAATACCTTCAAAAGACTGAGCCGAAACATTTTAAAATTGCAAAACTACTAAAATAAAAGGCATCGTTTGAATTTAAAATAATTTCATAAAAATACAATTAATAACTATGGTAAATTGAGAACTTAAAATGGATGAACGACAATTAGCCCGACCTGCTTAACTAGCGTCAATTCGTATCCGTATCCGTTCAGTCGAGGCTCGTCGAGGCCGAGGGTCCGACGGCCCGCCCCAAGTCCCCAACGCACAACGGCCCAAGCAGAGGAGCTTCTGGGGCTTCTTCTCCCTCATCCCCGCGCCGCCCTCCTCGCCCGTCGCCCCGCGCGGACGCGCGTCCCTCCCCACCACCTCGAACCTCTCCTCCTCATCCCCGCCGCCTCCCCTCCGGCCGGCGCCCCATTCTTTGCCGCCGATGCCTCCCCTCCTGTGACACAGCGCACATCGCTCCAGAAGTCTCGAGACCCAAGTCGCTGACCGCCGTGTCGCCGGCCGCCGCTGTACGTCCATCCTCTGTCTCCACTCTCCAGATTCCAGCCCTGTGCATCCGTCCCAGTCCCTGATTACTTTTTGGAGACGGTGAGCTGGGAGTATGGCCGAGGCAGCGAACGAGAAGGAGGACGCCAAGAGGACAGGACTGGAAGGCACTGGCCTGCCGCTGCAAGGCGGCTCGCACGGCAACCTTCGCAGCGCTGGCAGCGACCAGCAGCTGAGGCAGATGCTTGATTCGCTCAAATCCTCAAAGTCTCCTGTAAGTACAGTTGCTGATCTGCACTCGCCGATCGAATGGTCGAAACGGCCTCTATGTCCCTTATATTGCCCAAAAGAAAAAAAAAATGTTTCGCTCGTAATGGAAGTAATAGTGAAACAGAAAACGGAACTGCATAGTGTCTTCATTCAGAACACGGACGTGCTATTATTAGTCCATAGAATTTTGATTTTTTTTTTATGTTTGTTTTAATCGAAGCTCTTTGGCGTGTTCTTTTGCAGGCTGTGATCAACTATGGTGCCTCATGGTATGCCCCTTTGTCTCTTGCTTGTGTGGAGACATTCACTTTTTAGAATAACACATACAGTACATTATAGCTATGTATAGTCCTATGTCTTAGGCCTAAAGCCTCTAGGCTGCCTGATGGCCTAAAGTCTCTAGTTTGATTGAAATTTTTTTAAAAGGTTGTTGGAAAACTAGATATTTGCCATGTCATGGGAAGTCTAAAATTATGCTTTTATTGATAACCTTTATATGGTGATTCGATTTGCTTGTCCACTTGATTCTGCATTATCAATCAAACTCACTCTTCATCGTACGTAGGTGCCGTGTTTGCAGCCAGATTCTTCCATCCTTCTGCAAGTTCAGTGATAAGTTCAAGAATCTTACTTTCATCTATGCGGACATTGACGAGTGCCCTGAAACAACGCAAAACATACGCTACACCCCAACCTTCCATTTCTACAGAGACGGAGAAAGGGTTGATGAGATGCTTGGCACAGGAGAAGAGAGACTACATGATCGGCTATGGTTGCATTCTTGATTGATAGGCATCCATTTCCGTTGTTTCATGAACCATTTATGCTGAATGCGATTTTATGTTTTCCCTCCCAAATTTCTATGTACCGACACAGTTCTATTGTCAAACCCAGTGTCATGGATAATTTACTGTCTGAGTGCCTGGTATCCGTCAGACTGTGAGTGTGTTTGTTGGGGGTGGGGGTATTAATTAATGATTCTTCCAATTTATTTAAGTTCATATAGTTCTAGTCCTCGAGTGGTGAATACAACATATAACAAAGGTGGGTCATCCGGTTTGCTGCTTGATCATGATTCGAAGAACCAGAAGGCAGTAGCCATATAGAAGGAAAAACGGCCACGGCTCGCAGTTTCGATGACCCTCCGGGACACGATGGAAATTTGTTTAAAAAGAGCACATGACTGTCATCC
>CM019830.1:18038947-18122280 GCA_009763385.1 Coix lacryma-jobi var. lacryma-jobi | reverse complement strand
TCCTTGAATTTATAAAATGATTTCCCTTGAATGCTTTTGAGTTAAATTATTGCATTAGGTTTATAGGAGTTGTGTGCTATCCTAATTGATGCACTATCCACCTTGACCACTGATACACCTGATACCTGCTTTTCAAAAGTATTTGAAAAATGCTTAGCAATGCTTATTGAATTAGACCTTGCAATAAAATGCCAATTTCAAAAGTGTGATCACTTAAAGAACTTTTATGGGGATTTGGTCTTACTCCCCGGCTGTTGACTAGGTATCTGATCCGTACCTAGTCAAAAGCGAGGAGAGGTTGTCCGAGCGTACGGTGCCGTCATGTTGTAGTCCGGGACTCAACAGTTGACACCGACCGGGACAGGGTTGAAAAACTGACAGGACTATTACGCTTGGGTGAGATATAACCAAGGTGTAGTTCTGGCTGGAAAAATTAGGGACCATCCGTATGGGGGCCTGCTGGTCAAGACTTGTAACTATTCACATACTACGGAAAGCTCTGGCTCCGAGGAATCCTTTATTGGACCGACAACCGCGCACTGGGAGTGGAGAGATGGCGGAAGTAGCATGTACCCACGTGACAGGACCTGTACTCTTGGGTTAGAGTCCCGAGGTACTTGTCGCTGGCGGAAAATTGGAGTGGTGTACTGTACTTCGGGTGGCGTAGGACCGGGCCCAATCTTGGAGGAATCGTGGTAGACGAGTTGGCATATGCAAGCTTGGGTGCTACATATGCAGTGTGGATAGGGATCCTCAGCTGAGTATTATTTATCCGGATTAACGTTGCTCCTCGGTTATGGAGACTTGGTTCACTGACTGTCAACGGAGAGTGGTTCTCAACTAGGAATGTTTTGAAATGTAAAATGAATCATGAATGATGAAGAATTGAGGAATACTAAATCTTTCAAAAATAAAATAAGGTTTACAAAATGCTTTTCTGCAAAATACTTGATCTTGCTTAAGCCTTATCTTGACTACCCTAAGCCTCTCATTCCTGAGTCTTCTTCCTTTTTCTTTAGTCGGGTAAGTCTTGTTGAGTACCCCAGTACTCAGGGTTTGTTACCCATGTTGCAGGTATGACAGAGTCCCCGATGTGTCTCGCACCCTGTTGCGTGACCTTCGTCCAGGAAGAGGCCGATGAGGCCGATGAGTAAATGTGCACCCTCGGGCTGGGTATTACATGTATCTTTGTGTTATTGTTTCCGCTACGTTGTCTACTTTGAATTTCCCGAACAATGGTTTGTAATAATCGTACTCCTTACCTCATTTGAAACCTCGGTTTGTAAAACTATTGTTATTTAAGTCTTCCGCTCATTATTCCGATGTTATTTGTAAAAGTATGCAATGCTGTAACCAAATTGTGAGATGATCCTGCGGACATTGGGCACTGATGTAGCCCGGTGGCGAACAGGTCTTAATCACATGGAACATGGGTTCGGCTGTCAGAGGTTGACAGGGACACGTGGGCCATGGGATTAGGGTCGTTCCGTCACGTGGTCGTCGTACCTGGAAAGGAGTGGTGTACTGTACTTCCGGGTAGCGTAGGACCGGTCCAATCTTGGAGGAATCATGGTAGACGGGTTGGCCTATGCAAGCTTGGGTGCTACATATGCCGTGTGAATAGGGATCCTCAGCTGAGTATTATTTATCCGGATTAACGTTGCTCCTCGGTTATGGAGACTTGGTCACTGACTGTCAACGGAGAGTGGTTCTCAACTAGGTATGTTTTTGAAAGGTAAAATGAATCGTGAACAATGAAGAATTGAGAAATACTGGAATCTTTCCAAAAATAAAACAAGGATTTCAAAATGCTTTTCTGTAAAATACTTGATCTTGCTTAAGCCTTACCTTGACTACCTAAGCCTCTCATCCCTGAGTCTTTTCCCTTCCTTTAGTCGGGTAAGTCTTGTTGAGTACCCCAGTACTCAGGGTTTGTTACCCCCTGTTGCAGGTATGCCTGAGTATCCGATGTGTCCTGCACCCTGCTGCATGACCATCGTTCAGGAGGAGGCCAATGAGGCCGAAGAATAGATGTGCACCCTCGGGCTGGGTGAAGTATCTTTATATTGTTGTATTTCGCTACGTTGTCTACTTTGAACTGTCAGAACATGGTCTGTAATAACCGCACTTCTTTAAGTTTATTTGGAACCCCAGTTTGTAAAACTAATGTTATTTAAATCTTTCGCTCTTTATTCCGCTGTTATTTGTGAAAGTATCAAATGCTGTAACCGAAAGGTGAGTGATCCTGTGGATCGGGCGCTAATGTAGCCCGGTGACGAACAGTCTTAATCACGTGGAACATAAGTTCGGCTGTCAGAGGTTGACAGGGACGTGTGGTCCATGGGATTAGGACCGTTCCGTCACAGAAATGATATTCGTTGAAATTACAAAACGTTTGAGGCCTTCCTTAGACTATCTCCAACCGAACATGCATTTGGCGACCCAAACCCAAAATGCATAGCACACAGTGTTTTTAGGTATCAAAAACACGGTCCAATAGAGCACCCAAACCAACAACCCATTTTGCGTACTAGTCAAACCAGAGCGCAAATTAGCGTCACGGAGGGAGACGACGCAAATGCCTGGCGGTCGCAGTGGTGGGCCCCGGTCGGCGCTGGATCCATGAGGGAGTACACCGGCCGGCCAGATCTAGGAGCCTGGGAGGTGAGGTAGGGGCGCCGCCAGCCAACCGGATCCAGGAGGGGCACGGCCGCCGGCCGGAGGGAGGAGGGGCGCGGCCGCGACCGGCCAGATCTGGGAGCCTAGGAGGTGAGGGAGGGGCGCCGCCAGCCGCCGATCCAGGAGAGGCGCCACCGTCGGCCGGAGAGGAGGGAGGGGCACGGCCGCCGGCCGGATCTAGAAAAGGCGCCACCGCGCCGACCAGAGGGACGCACCGTCGGCCGGAAGGGAGGGACGCCGCTGCACAGGATCCATTAGGAGAGGGAGAGGTGCTGCTGCGCTGGCCGGAGGGAAGGGAGGGGCGGCGCCGCCGGCCGAAGGGGAGGGAGAGGCGCCGCCGCCGTTGGCCGAAGGGGAGGGAGGGGGAGCAGCGTCGGTGAACAGAGAGAGGGGGAGGGAGGAAAAAGAGAGAAGGACGGACGGGGTGGAGAAAAGGGAGACGCATTTTGATCTGTTGGAGATGATGGTTTTTTGGGTATCCTGAATTCTACCGTGCGAGACCTATACAAGGGAATAAGTCTCCGGTTTGGGTCGGGATTGTTGGAGTCAGTCTTAGGAACTACTAGAATCGGTTGCATGCTGATTTCACGGGGATACCGTTTGTTTTGCCTCCCTTCAATTTTAATAATTTATTATTAGTTTATAGTTATTTTAAAGATTTTTATGAATTTTTTAAATTAGAATCCATCCTACTAGCCAAATGATTTCACAAAATAATTCTAATTATCATGTGAATGTTTCTCTAGAGAATATGTCAAAAATGTTTTTACATGAATCTGTACCTAACCTACATGTCAACGGGGAGCCGATTCCCGATTCCCCGTGGGGAATTCACCCATTAGGAGGACGAGGATGATACAAATTTTATGCCCGCAGGAAATTAAATGGGGAAAAAATCATCCCCGTCGGGTATGACGGGGACGGGGATGGTATGCAGTCCTCCGTCCCCATTCCCCGTGGAGACCCCAAAATGGTTAAGATCCATATAAGAAAGTCCAATTCTTATGTGCATATACAAGACTATGTCTTATGTGCACGTGGATTATATATATGTTATTGATTATTTAAAATCATGTATCATTTACTTATGTGTATTTGAGATCTATTGTCTTGTTTTGCTAAATGTCTATTTTGTTATCATGTAATATAATGTTAATGTAGGGACGGGGATCCCCGTAGGGATAAACCCCGAGCGGGGATGGGGATGGGGAAAAAGTATTCACCGCGAGCCTTCACAAATATAGGGATGGGGAAAAATTTCCCCCGCGGAGACGGGATGGGGTAGTAACCCCCAGCAGGGAATTCCCCATTGGCATCTCTGTCTGTACCCCTACCAAAAGCACCGGTGGGATAGAGTGATAGGGGGTATTTCTCTCTTTTTCCACTCTATATTTATATGGCGGTGGATTGTTAGGGGTTATTTTCCAAAGTTTTTTCACAAAAATCTTGGTGCTACTTTAACATTTGCATAACCAAACTAGACCAACCCTACTCGGCTCCGCTTGTGAAAGTAGGGGAAACACTCTCTCGTATGGTTGAGCAGACGATACTATAATTAAAAAACAGCTTTCACATGCTCCGAGGAGTGGTCATGTGGATGTGGATGACCCTCACCAACATGTCCCTCTTCTTGGCGAACTCATACATAAATGACGGTGAAGCTCGCGGTAGCGGATAGACAAGGCAAAGGAGGAATATGTGGCGATAATGCGGTAGGCGGGGTAGTGTGGCGAGTATGTGGAGTAGATGGCGATAAGGCGAGCATCGCGAGGCAGGGGTGAGTGTCAGGAGTGGATGCAGTGTTGGCGCATGGGGTACAATTGTACCCCAAATTTTTTTGTAGAAATACTAATTATATATACCTACAATACAATTTATATTTATTAGAACACCTTATCAGATAGCAAGCTCTTAAGAAAGTGCTCATCCGAGAGGAAATATAGTCCATGACTACATACTAGCACGCTTTCTTCTAAAGTACAAGAGATCAAAATAAATCAGTGCACAAGTATAATATAAAAAATAACCAAATGAGTTAGGGAAAGTAAAAATATAAGTCAACCTTTTTTTCTTCTGAAACAACCGTTGTAGTTTCCAGTTTGTGAAGTTTGAGTCTTTTTTTTTTAACAATAAGTCGACTTTGAAAGAAAAACGTCCATGGGTATTTAATAAATTTATAATTTGACTTGTGTACAATGTCATAACATTAAGAAGAATAATGATCTAGCCTATTTATGAATCGCTCAATATAAAGAATTTTTTCATCTAAGAGTATATCAAAGAACCAAGAAACTAATATGCTATTAAGACTTTAGCAAGACCTACTTTTGTGTACTCACAGATGAATATTGGCAAATTATATCCTTAGATCCGTAAACTAACCGTTTTATCGTCATTCTAGTATTAGATATCATTATAGTATTACATTTGTACCCCCCGATTGAAATCTTAGATCTGCCACTGTAATTAAATCCATACCCCTACGACTGAAATCTTAATTCCGACACTGGTGAGTGCGGTGGAGGTGAGATGGGGGCATGAGAGATAGGGTAAGGTGGAGAAAGAAATGAGAGTAAAGACAAATAACATTGAAAGGTAAAAAAATGAGGGAGGACAAAGTTTTTTTTTTAAAAAAAAAAGATGATATGGACATTTCACATTCGCAACAATCGGAAAGGATTAACTAGGGAAGTCGAAGAAAAAAATTGTTTTAGTTGAATGTTACCTACAATTATTAGTGTTATTATCTTTCTTATACTTATGGGGGGTGAAACACATCTACCAACAAACAATCCATAATTAGTGTTATTATCTTTCTTGTCCTGGGGATGAAATACATCTTCTCTCTCGTCTTAATTTCTATATCACTTCATTGTTTTTATTTACTTTGTGACACTATAAGCGAGTATATAAAATGTGAAGCCCCATTAAAACCGGTCTTACTTAATGCTACTACAGCAATGGACGTAGTACTAGCCTTAGGGCACGTGACCAAAATTTAGTATCTGTCACATCGAATGTTGTGGTCCTAATTTGGTTTATTAAAAATAAGTTAATTATAAACTAATTTATCAGCCGAAGAATAATTCATGAGATGAATTTATTAAGCCTAATTAATTCATGGATTTGATAATGTATTGGCACAGTAAACTTTTGCTAATGATAGATTAATTTGTCTTAATAGATTTGTTTTGTTAATATATGACAATGTAATTAGTTTTATAATTAGTCTATTTTTGATAGACCAAATTATTGACACAATATTTGATGTGACACAGACTAAACATTCTCTACAACCAAACACCCCCTTACTCAACCTCTGAATTCTAGTTGAATATAATGAACTAAACCAGAGTAGTTTTCATCTGAAGGCTTAGAGAGTCCGAGATCTGGATTTATCTTTTTCAATATTGAAAATCAAGGTGGAATAATTCCAATTTGTCAATGGAAAGTCAGGGATTCTACCAAAGAGGTGCTAAATGTTAGAGCAAGTATATTGGTCTTGTCTCGTAGGTGATTTCATATAGCGCCACGTAATTTTAAGACGATTTAATAGACGATATGTACATTGTTTGTTTTTCAAGTTATCTCGTAGTAACTCATAATTCCTTAATTTATGGATAAGGTAAAAAAATTAATTATGAGGTGTTTGTCAATAATAACTCATGCAAATAGTAGAATAGTTATTTCATAGTCCTAAATTTTAGCTCATTAGGTGTCTGTTTCGCGAAACAACAACCTCTTTCTCTGTCACCTCTCTCTTTTCCTCCACATCAGTAAAAATTTTACGTGACATTGTATGAGATGATGTACGATGCAATTGATGTGTAGCAATGTACCTGTCCTTGGTGCTGCACGGCACAACAACGAACTATATTAAGCAACAACTTATGATACCCATGACCATGAATGATCAGCCACTGATCGGTGATCGGTCCATCGTAGTGCACAAGCACAAAACGGTGGGGGACAATCCATCATTTCATCATTTGCGTACTAAAGGAAATGCTAGTAGCCATTGGAGCTGCACGCGATGCAGCTGGTTTCTCATCAGACAAAACGGTGCAACCAACGGCATTAAAGAACCGGCGCAAGTTCAAACCATCAATGGAATGAACGAGCCGCTTGTTAACGATCGTACCATTCTTAAACGATATCCTTTGATGGAAAGCAACAGCTGCTCTCCACTCATAGTTCATGGAGTAGCGTAGGCGTAGCGGTGGTGCGTGGTTGGGACTTTCGGATGATTTGGGAGAGATAGCACACGCTGCAGTTGCTATCAATTCCGTAGCCAAGTGCCCGTAGCATTCGTATTCATTCATATTCATATCCATAGAGATCGAGACTGATCAAATGATTGATGTCATGCTTGGGTTTTGTTTCACAAACAACATCAGTTTTGGCGGCCCATTAACACAAGCCACCCAAACGGATTTGGCGCCTCCGCGTCGGGTTACATCAGAGATTTTTATTGCACTTCAGCTAGCCCTCTTTTTCTTCATCTTCCATTCAAATCCAAATCAAAATGACATGGACTTTTTACACATGCATTTTTTTTTCCAAATTGAGTAATGTACCTCACCAAACTCTTTAATTACTTACTGTCTAATATATCTACTCCCTCCATCCCAAATTATAAGACATTCCAAGAATCTTGGAGAGTCAAAGTTTTTGAACTTTGACCAAATTTATATAATAAAAAAATAATATTTATGATACCAACTAAGTACAATTAGATTCTTCATTAGTTGTATTTTCATAATTTATATATTTGATGTCATAAATATTTGTATTTTTCTTTAGAATTTTAGTCAAAGTTTAAAAAGTTTGACTCTCCAAGATTCTTGGAATGAGTTATAATTTGAGATGGAGCGAGTACATAGTAACTTTTCATTTCCCGTTCCCAACTGTCCGTCGTTTCCTTCCATCCCGAACCCGATCGGCCTGCACGAACCTCTAGGCAGAGGCCGCGGTGGCTCTGGCCGCCGCGTCGTACTCCCCGGCGCCGCGGAGCTCGTCGATGAACGCGCCGAGGTCGCGCGGGCGCACCTCCATCCGGAGCCCGTGCTTCATGAACAGCGTGAGCGACATCTTCTGCTCCACGCGGTGGCCCGGCGCGACGGCGAGGCGGTGGCGGAGGAGCACGCTCCCGGCGATGTTCTTCATCTGCAGGTACGCGAGGTCCTTTCCCAGGCATATCCGCGGGCCGGCGTTGAAGGCGACGAACCTGTACGAGTCGTGGGGCTCGAACCTGGTGCCGTCGGCGGACAGCCACCGGTCGGGGCGGAACTCGAGGCAGTCCTCCCCCCACACCGTCTTCATGCGCCCCGCCGAGTAGATGGAGTAGGTGACCGAGGAGCCCGCGGGCACGAAGGTGCCGTCCGGGAGGACGTCGTCGGCGACGACGTGCTTGGAGTCCTCGGGCACCGAGGGGTACAGGCGGAGCGTCTCCGAGAGCGCCGCCTTGAGGTAGACGAGGCGGTCGAGCTCGTCGAAGTCCAAGGGCGCGGCGAGCCACAATGCCGGGTCCTCGACGCCGCGGGACGCGGCCAGGACGGCGCACAGCTCGCGCACGACCCTGCGCTCCACGGCCGGGTGCGTGGAGACGAGCCAGAAGAACCAGGAGAGCGCCACCGAGGAGGTGTCGCGGCCGGCGAGGATGAAGTTGAGCGCCACGTGCTGCAGCGACTCGTCGGAGTAGGTCCCCTTGCGCATGAAGCGCGAGAGGAGGGTCGTGCGGCGTGGGCGACGCGGCGTCGCCAAGGCCGCCGCCGGCGGTGAGCTCGAGCTTGCGCGCCCTGATGACGGCCGAGAGGTAGCGGTCGACGTGCTGGACGCTGCGCGCCAGCGTGGTCTCCATGCCGAGGCCCAGCCACTTCTTGCACCGCCACACGCACTCCGGGAAGATGAAGCGGTTGAGCGTGGCCTCCGTGGCGCGGTCGAACGCGGAGGCGAAGGCGTTGTCGGGGAGGCCCCTGGCGAGCGTCTCGGGGTCCTTGCCGAACGCGAGGCCGCAGATGTTGTCGAAGGTGAGGCGGAGCAGGAGGTCCTGCAGGTCGACGACGCCGCCGCCGGCGGCGTCGCCGAGGATGGGGAGCAGGCGGGCGTGGATGGAGCGCGACACCCAGCGGGACATGGCGGTGCGGAGCGTGCGCGTGGTGAACTCGAGCGCGGCCGTCTTGCGCTGCGCCACCCACGTGTCGCCGTCGGAGTTGAAGATGCCGTCCCCGAGGAGGTCCCGGAAGACGGCGTGCCAGAAGGGGCCCTTGGGGTAGTTGTCGAAGCGCGCCTTGAGGACGTGCTCCAGGTTCCGCGGGTCGCACGTCACGGTGACCAGCCCGCCCCGGCGCGCCGCCCCGGGCACGGCGAAGATGCAGGTCTGGTACGTGCCCCCCGCGCGGCGCAGGTTGGCGGCGATCCACTCGTGCATGTCCTCGGCGTGCCGCACGAGCCCCGGGAGGCTGCCGACCAGCGGCCACACCCGCGCCCGCTGAGCCCGCGCGACATCCGCCAGAACCACGCCATGTACAGGGCCACGGCCGCCGCCAGCACCGCCCACGCCCCGGCCTCCATCATCGCTTTCAATTCGCCGGTTCTTGTTTTTTTTTTTTTTGGCCGAGCGGCGGGACGCTGATCCGATCCACCGGCCGGACCGCGCGAGCGAAGCTATAGGAGGCTGCTGCTGCTGTGCGCTGACAGGAGAAATAAGTGAGGTCACATGGACCGCAGTGAGTAGCTAGCAGTGCAGGAGGTCTGAGGGCTGCGATGCGAGGACGTGATGGAGAGGAGAGGCGAGGAGGCTAATATAGCAGTCGGCCAGTCGCACCGGAACGGGCAGCGATTCAAGCCGACGACGGACGGACGGGGACGGCAATGAATACGTGCGCGCGCCCACTCCACTGACGCTGCCCCTATAGTAGTTTTATAGTAGGATCCATGGGCGATGGATGGATCCCATCCCGTGCGCCGCACGCACCGGAGTGGCTCGGAGTCGGAGATGGGCGGGTCCTGCTCCTGCTGTGCTGCGTGGAGTTGTGGTGGGGTGGGACTGCGGGAGACGGACTCGACTCATCAACACTCTCAAAGGAAGGAAGGGCTCGAGCCGGGTTGTGGACCGGAACCCACCCATAAATTGCCGTCAGGGGTCGTTGGTTGGTCGAGCGGACCCGCTGCAAATCCAACGTGAGCGCGCCGCGTGCGGACGGGGCAGCTGGAGCCTCTCGGCTCTGCCCTCCTCCACCTACTTGTGGGGGAGCGCCCTTGAATGCACGCGACGGGGGGGCACATTGAATACGTGCGCCGCGCGAACTCCGTAGGAGAGCGCCATTGCTGCTGGCTTTTCTGCCGATCCTCGCCCGTCGGTTCGGTACGCTACTTCCGACCAAATACGCTAGTTTTTTGCCCGGACCGTGTAATAAGGTCCGGCGCGCGCAAGCGAAGATGCAGCGCAGCAGGTCTGCATGGCTAAAATTTGGCGAACACGTACGTACGCGCGGCTGCCCGCGCACAGAACACGGGACGTGCCAGGTACGTGAGGCATGACGCCTGCATGCATGGCTGCATCGTATCTATTCGCAATGGACAAAAGTCACACTGTCACAGAGATGTCAAGCGGCAGGTCAGGTAGCAAGCGTGCTATTGCTAGCAGACGACCCGGGGGCAGTGACGGAGAGCTGGCCAACTGTTTTCCGGATGGACGGTCTGGTCTGAGCGCCTTTAGAAAGAGGCCGCCAGAGTAGTTTTGACGAAGCGCGGAAACGGATGGTGGAGTGCCGCTGCCGCCGCTGCGCTGCCGTGCCGCGGGAGCAGCGAGCGAGGAGGTGCTGTACTGTACTGGGTGAGGTTTGAGTTTGAAGGCAGGTGCGTCAGCGAAACAGGGGTCAAGCACCTTGGTTATACTTATTTATTATTTTTTATATATATAAAAAGACGGTACGCGGAGGTATGGAGAGGGTTGGGATGTTTGGTCACCCAACCGAGCCAACCAGCCGATCGCAGTAGACAGTAGAGCTCGATTAGCTCGAAGTAGACCGGCCTGCAGGAGTGCAGGTAGCTCGCTGCGGGCCGGTGTGCTGTTGCCTCGATTAATTTGGTTGGAGCGACGAGACCTTTAAGGGTGCGTTTGGTTGGCTGCACTATCACTCAGCCAGGCTCTGTAGATACGAGAACAGTCGTTTGTTTGGTTCGCGTATCTGTCTGGCCAGGCTCTGCTCGTGCAAGATTCCTCCCGCAGCCTGGCTCTGGAGGAACGCAGAAATCGCCGTTTCTGCCGGCCAGGCTCGCGCGGTGCAAGTAATTAGTCATCTAATGACGTTATTAATATATTATTAGCATATATTAAATGATATTAATATATTTTAAATTACATTAAGGAGAAATAAGGTAAACTAAGTGTTATAAGACAATAGTTGCCCGTATAAATGTCATGATGATGATTATTTATATATTTTTATCTCATGCAACTCGTTCTCATACGAGCAACCAAACAGGTTCTCATCACAGCCTGTCTCGTGCATACAGACAACCAAACACTACGTTCTTGCATGCATTAGGCCTGGCTATCCAGAACCAGGCTCTCTCCATGCGAGCCAGGCTGATCTCGTCCGACAACCAAACAGGCCCTATTGAATGTTCTGCTGCTTGTATCTCGCCGGCCATCAATTTCGACTTGGATTCTGCTCGACCCAACTTATAAGTCGGTTGATAAGTTGAGACGATTAATTTACTATGAGAAAAAATATTATTCTATAATTAATTAATATAGATTAAAGCTAGCTTATAGCTTGAGCGAACGGAGCCTCAACTCTCTCACGGGGCGTGGAGCATGTGTCTTTATGCTTTCAAAGCGTACCTTCGTGGAGAAAGATGCTAATGTTAAGAATTCCTCAGTCAGAGAATTTAATAGACTCATACTATGGGCCTTGTTTAGATCTTAACTAAAAACTTTCGTCCTGTTATAATTGGAATTTTGACACATGTATTGAAGTATAAATATAGACTAAAAAATAATTAATTACACAGTTTGCTTGTAATTTACGAGACGAATCTTTTAAGTATCCGAATTAGTCCATGATTTGAATTAAAGTGCTACAATAACACATATGCTAATGACAATTTAATTAGGTTTAAAAAATTCCTCTTGCAATTTACAGATGGATTCTGTAATTTGTTTTTTTTGTTAGTATCCGAACACTTCATGCAATATCCTATGCCATATTTGATGTGACGTCCATGGTCTGTAACAGAAACTATCAAATATGCAGTATATAAAAGCTACATCTATATAAAAAATGATATATACACTGCAAGACTAGTGAAGTAGCCTCCCTCAAATACTTGTCTTATATTATTATGCGATGTTCTTGATATGATTACGCATGAGAGATGTGATATATTTACAACTTCTACACGCTATCCAGAATAGAAATGACTATATCCGTGCATAAACACATCATCAATAGCTAACAGGCCCTGGGTGAGTTAATTTGTTCCAATTTTATTTTCATTGGTTTTGATCTCATTTTTTTGGTGCTAACAGGCCCTGGGTGCTAATCATCACTGGTCGGTCGGTGGCTGATGATCGAATCTGAATCTCACAAATTGGATGGAACACACGCATAAATTGTCTCAAAGCATGTTGACAGCAAATCCATGCATCTATATGCTTGCCTGTGTGATATGATACGCACGATACAACGATACACAAGAAGCTAATTAATCACCATGATGCCACCCTGCGCACGAAAACCGTCCGGCCAACTGAACCCAACGTTGGGCCATCTCGTCATCGACCTGTGGATTCGTCAACATGCGACAGTTCAGTTGACTTCACCTCGCCGCCACACAGGTAAGTTCTTGGCCTTGCCTATATGTCCTATATGCAGTATGAATTTTCCACGATATTCAATCGACCACGGTTCATTGTTCGATTCTCTTTACCGTTAATGTTCTACTAGGTTTATATTATAAAATCTTGCATATATTTTTTAATATTTCTACTAGATTTTCCACTCCAAGAAGGGTTAGTAGACTACCTTTTTATAAAACAGTAGATGTGTTCTAATAGTATTTTTCTTCTGCACGCTCTATTTGCCGCGGTGAACACGTTACATTGTCGACCTCAACCATCACATTGAAAGTCCATGCAGATATGACTTATGAGATTTGCGTGCTCCGGACGCAGCTCGATTGAGTCACTTGCTCGACACATCATACTCAACACTTGTCCACTCTTACATGAGGTCTATGCGGTTCACAATTTCCTTTCGCGTCGTGGAACAAGTGTCGTTGTTGCTTCGCCTTAGAATCGGTCGCACTAGAGCTCATCACTCCATCTGTTCGCTCTCCAACACAAGTGCGTTGGCAAAGCCCATATGCATGTCCCGTGGGATCCGCGTGCTCCTAACACATTTGCATCTCGATGGAGCACTAGTACAGAACAGGCCTATTGCCCCGGGCCATTTTGGCCTTTAGCCCCGGACATGGAGCCGGGGCTAAGGAATCGGGACTAAAGCCCCGACCTTTAGCCCCGGTTCCATGGCCCGGGGCAAATGGAGGGACCTTTAGCCCCGGTTGGTAACACCAACCGGGACTAAAGAGGCCAGCCACGGTGGCCCGGCTGGAGGCCCCTTTAGTCCCGGTTGGTGTTACCAACCGGGACTAAAGGGGCCTCCAGCCGGGCCACCGTGGCTGGCCTCTTTAGTCCCGGTTGGTGTTACCAACCGGGGCTAAAGATCCATCTGCTTTTTTCTTTTTCCTTTTTCTGTTCTTTTCAATTGGTTATTGTTTTTGGTTTTACAATTACATTAGGTTTTGTAATACGTATTCTTCGCTGCTAATATATTCTATTATATTAGGCCAGTTTCAAATACACGTATTATTCTTCGCTGCTAATAAATATATATAAACACATAAAATTTACAATTACACACAAATGAAATATGAAACTATACATATATATATATATTATAGAGCTAGCTATACACACATATGTACATAAAATATACAACATTATCCATCATGCATGCTTAACTTGATATTTACACACAAATATAATACCGTTCCTAACTTAGAGGTCATACAAGTGTTCATCTTGGTTTGGCTTCATTGGTTCGTCTTTATTAAACCAATACTCGGTGCCAGACTTAAGGACATGGTCATTAAGGAAGCCCGCGATGGTCTCTTGAATTGCTTTGAGGCGGACCTTATCACTACTAGAGAACAGGCCTTTGGACGATTTGCAAAATCAGCATTAGCCACGGAAAAATTTGCGCCCGGGACTAGAAAGGCCTTTAGCCCCGGTTGGTAACACCAACCGGGACTAAAGCTCCCCAGCCCAACGGCTCAATTGTCAGAGGGGCCTTTAGTCCCGGTTGGTGTTACCAACCGGGGCTAAAGACCGGCCTTTAGCCCCGGGCCGTAACACCAACCGGGAGTAAAGGTTTTGCCCCGGTTGGTGTATGCAGCCGGGGCTAAATGTTGGCATCTTTAGCCCCGGGCCGTAACACCAACCGGGACTAAAGGTTTTGCCCCGGTTGGTGTATGCAGCCGGGGCTAAATGTTGGCATCTTTAGCCCCGGTTGGTAACACCAACCGGGACTAAAAGGTTTTGTTCCGGTTGGTGTACCCAGCCGGGGCTAAATGCCAACATTTAGCCCCGGCTGGGAATAAGGACCGGGGCTAAATGTCCCTCCCTATATTTGAAATGTTCTTCTACCTCCAGCCGTGCCCGAGCTCCTGTCTTCATTTTTCTTCATTCAGTCACTGCTTGCTCTTGCTTGCTTGTTTGCTCTCTTCTCCTCCGGTGATTTTTGTTTGTTAACACATCTCCGGCGATTGATTTATTTCATCACATCTACACCGCCATCGACTCGTTGAAAGGTTACTAGCTTAAGTTATTCATTTTTGTAGCTATTTTGAGTTCATTGACTTGATAGTTCAAATTATTAATCTAAAAACAAAATATGACCGTTTAATTAGTTTATTTTAGTCTTTTAGAGAAATGTGACCGGTTTAGAAAACAAAATATATAATACTTTAGTTTAGAAAATGTGACCGGTTTAATTAGTTTTTTTTGAAATAGAGATCATTTAAATCATTTGTTTACATAAAAATTAGAAATATATAATACTTTAGTTTAGAAAATGTGACAGTTTAATTAGTTTTTTTGAGGAATAGAGATCATTTAAATCATTTGTTTACAGAAATTAGAAATATATAATAATTTAGTTTACAAAATGTGACCGTTTTAATTAGTATATTTTATTATTTTGGAGAAATAGAGATCAGTTAAATTAGTTGTTTACAGAAATTAGAAATATATAATACTTTAGTTTACAAAATGTGACCGGTTTAATTAGTATATTTTATTATTTTGGAGAAATAGAGATCAGTTAAATTAGTTGTTTACAGAAATTAGAAATATATAATACTTTAGTTTACAAAACGCAGAAGGATGCCTGGTTGGTATGTTGTTTTCGAGGGCACCAAACCAGGTATTTACACCAGCTGGGCCGAGTGCAGTCAGTATGTCCTCAAAGTTAAGGGAGCTGTGCATAAAAAGTACAAGTCTTTTGAGGAAGCTTCTGCAGCTCTAGATGCTTTTAACTCAAGAATCAACTCAATTCCTACTGCACCTACCCCTACCTTACCTTCCTATCCGGTTGGAGTGGCAGACAGTACATCTTGTTGGACTGTGATGTGGGAGAAATGTGCATGTGTTGTTAGTTGCTTTGGTTGTGGCCAAGTGGATTAGGCTGCACTGTTATCTTGATGTAATAATTAATTAATTAGACAAGTTCAACTGCTACTACTTTTATGCCACCAGTGATTCTTACTAAATTTTATGTCAGACATTTTATAATTTTATTTGTTTATAAGAATGAGAGATCGATATAATTATGTGATATGTCATATAATGCAGACGATGACACGTCACTGGATGTACAATGTCGATCGTCGCTCAAAAGAGTTCATTGATGGCGTGCATTATTTTTTAAGAGTGGCCGAGGCAAACAAGCGGAATGGTTTTATGTGCTGCCCATGTGCCCTTTGTAATAATTCGAAGGAATATTCTAGCTCAAGGAGTCTTCACTCACACTTGTTCAAGTCGGGTTTCATGCCAAACTATAGTTGTTGGACGAAGCATGGAGAAACTGGGGTTATGATGGAAGAAGGTGAAGAAGAACAATTGGACCCTGACGATGACATTATTGCTCAATACGGTGACTTTGGTGATACTGCAATGGAGGAAGGTGAAGAAGAGGCAAGTGCAGGAGACACAGTCGCTGAAGATGATGCTCTTGGTGATGTCATTCGTGATGCACAAAGAGATTTCGAAAGTGATAAGGAGAAGGCTAAGTTTGAATGTATGCTAGAGGATCACAGGAAATTACTATATCCGTCTGCTGCAGATGGACAAAAAAAGTTAGGCACAACACTTGAGTTGCTACAATGGAAGGCACAGAATGGTGTATCTGATAAGGCATTTGGACAATTATTGAAGATTATAAAACAAAAGATGCTTCCGAAGCCTAACGAATTACCCGCCACTACGTACGAAGCAAAACAAGTGGTCTGTCCTTTGGGTTTAGAAATCCAGAAGATACATGCATGTCCTAATGACTGCATCCTGTACCGTGGCAAGGAATACGAGAATTTGGACGAATGCCCTGTATGTAACGCGTCACGATATAAGATCAGGCGAGATGACCCTGGCGATGTTGAGGGTGAAGAACGTCCCCGGAAGAAAATCCCGGCCAAGGTTATGTGGTACGCTCCTATAATACCACGCCTGAAACGTCTGTTCAGAAACAAGGACCATGCAAAGTTGGTGCGATGGCACAAAGAAGACCGTAAGGTAGACAACATGTTGAGACACCCTGCAGATGGGTCCCAGTGGAGAGCAATAGACAGAGAATTCCCAGAATTAGCAAAAGATGCTAGAAACTTAAGGTTTGGTTTAAGTACGGACGGGATGAATCCTTTTGGGGAACAGAGCAGTAGTCATAGCACGTGGCCTGTTACTCTATGTATGTACAACCTTCCTCCGTGGTTATGCTTGAAGCGGAAGTTCATTATGATGCCCGTGCTCATCCAAGGCCCGAGGCAGCCTGGCAACGATATCGATGTCTACCTGAGGCCATTAGTTGAGGAACTCCTACTTTTATGGAGTAAATCAGGTGTACGTGTGTGGGATGATTACAAACAGGAACACTTTGACCTGCGAGCATTGTTGTTCGTAACAATCAATGATTGGCCTGCTCTAAGTAATCTTTCAGGACAGTCAAACAAGGGATATAATGCATGCACACATTGTTTTGATGACATGGATAGTGTATATTTGAAAAAATGTAGAAAGGTAGTGTATCTTGGGCATCGTCGATTTCTTTCGATGAATCACCAGGTTAGAAAGAAAGGCAAGCATTTTAAAGGTGAGACAGACCACCGGAGCAAGCCTCGCAACAGAACTGGGGAAGATGTACTTGAGATGATTAAGGATGTGAAAGTAGTCTTTGGAAAGGGGACGGGCAGTGAACCTGTTCCGAAAGACGCTATGGGACACGCACCCATGTGGAAGAAGAAGTCAATATTTTGGGAGCTACCCTATTGGCATGTACTAGAGGTCCGCCACGCGATCGACGTGATGCACCTGACAAAGAATCTTTGTGTCAACCTTCTAGGATTCATGGGTGTGTACGGGAAGTCTAAGGATACACTTGAAGCACGACAAGAGTTGCAGCGCATGAAAGAACGAGACAACCTACATCCAGAGAAGACAGATGATGGACGCCATTACTTAAGACCTGCTAGCTACACTCTTAGCAATGAAGAGAAGGAAATCATGTTTGAATGCCTAAACAGCATCAAGGTCCCATCTGGATTCTCCTCCAATATAAAGGGAATAATAAATATGCAAGAGAAGAAATTCCTAAACTTAAAGTCGCATGACTGCCACGTGCTTATGACGCAATTGCTTCCGGTTGCTTTAAGAGGAATTCTACCTCCACATGTACGTCTTGCCACTGTGAAGCTCTGTGCATTCCTCAATGCAATTTCTCAGAAGGCAATTAATCCACTAGAACTGGCTACTCTACAGAATGATGTGGTTCAATGTCTTGTGAGCTTTGAGTTGGTGTTTCCTCCATCCTTCTTTAATATCATGACACACCTCCTAGTTCACCTGGTCAAGGAGATTCATATTCTCGGTCCTGTGTTCCTACACAACATGTTCCCCTTTGAGAGGTTCATGGGAGTACTGAAAAAATATGTTCGCCAACGTGCTCGGCCAGAAGGAAGCATCGCCAAGGGCTACGGGACAGAGGAGGTCATTGAGTTCTGTGTTGACTTCATTCCTGACCTTGACCCGATTGGTGTTCCTGAATCGCGGCACGAGGGGAGGCTATGTGGAAAGGGGACACTAGGGAAGAAAACATATATCGGTACGGGGAATGATTATTTCAATAAAGCGCACTACACAGTTCTTCAAAACTCAGCCGTGGTGGATCCATATATCGATGTACACAAGGAGTTCCTACGATCCCAATTTCCAGAGAAGAATGAAGTTTGGATAACACGTGAGCACATGAATACTTTTAGCACTTGGTTGCGAAAGGAATGTCTGGGTAATAACAATATTGATGAGCAACTATATTTGTTGGCTAGGCAACCGTCATGGCACATCCTCACGTACAAAGGGTATGAGATCAATGGAAACACATTTTACACCATGGCCCAAGATCAAAGGAGCACGAACCAAAACAGTGGTGTTCGCGTAGATGCCACAGACCCATCTGGGAAGAGGCAAACATATTATGGCCGCATAGAGGAGATTTGGGAACTAGACTACGCACCTGATTTTAAAGTCCCTTTGTTCCGATGCCAATGGGTCAAGGCGACCGGAGCCGGAGTAACAGTTGACAAGGAGTATGGAATGACAACAGTGGATCTCAACAATATTGGATACAAAGGTGAACCATTCGTCCTTGCTGCTGATGTGACTCAAGTGTTCTACGTGAAAGACATGTCTACAAAACCCAAGAGAGGGAAAAATGATGATAAATTAACCAAAGAGCCAAAACGCCACATAGTTCTTTCAGGAAAAAGAAACATCGTGGGAATTGAGGACAAGTCAGACATGTCAGAAGATTATGAAAGGGATGACCGAATACCGCCCTTCAGTGTTACCAAAGACCCAAGCATCCTGCTAAATGCTGAGGAGACTCCATGGTTACGACATGATCATGACCAAGGAACATACGTCAAGAAAAAGATCACCAGTGTACCCGCTTGATATATATATAGTGATGTTTTAACTAATATTATATATTACAGCTAATAATGATTATGCATAGTCATGGTTCGTTGATGTCGTTGTCGAAATGACTTGATTTATTTTTGGCAAGCATATGAGCCCAACTTGATGCCCCACAAGTGGTGTTAGATTTTTCTGATCATTATTTTAATTATTACATTTTTTCTATGTCGAATGAGATAAAAGTTGGTAAAAGTTTGGCTCAATTCTGGATTATTTTGTTGGTAGGCCCAATTGAACCTATAATTATTGGGTGCAAGTGTGCGGTAATTCAGTTAAACCGGAAAAAGTAGCAAACCATCTCCGAAAAAACACAAACTTATTGGTTTCCTCACCCGTGCCAACTTATTTGGACAATAAAAGATAAACAACCCAAAATTTAACGTTCATATAATACAAAAAATATTTTCCTATCGAGCACCGGTTGTTTCAGATATTTAAATTTAACATTTTATTTTTGCATTAACAAAATATAAATTTTTCTTTACATTTATATTTGTTATTATAAGAAAAGAAAAGAATTTATGTTACAAAATTTTCTACTATACAATAAGGTAAAAGGAAACACAAATGTTATTTTTAAGTAATTTTATGCCAAATATTGAATTTACTATGCAAATAACAAGTATTACAACATATTAATATACCCAAAACCTAATTCAAAACCCAAAACACAGAAAACCCAAAAATAAAGGCGGGAGAAGACCCTTTAGTCCCGGGCCGTAGCACCACCCGGGACTGAAGGAACCTTTAGTCCCGGGCCGTAACACCACCCGGGACTAAAAGTCACCCCCTTTAGTCCCGGGTGGGCTTACGCCCCGGGACTAAAGGTGTTAGTCCCGGGCCGTAATACCACCCGGGACTAAAAGTCACCCCCTTTAGTCCCGGGTGGGATTACGCCCCGGGACTAAAGGTGTTTTAGTCCCGGGCGGTGCCACGGCCCGGGACTAAAGCCTCCCCGCCTATATAGGACACAGTGCCCTCCTTCCTCAGATCGACGTCAGACGCCCGAGCCGCCGCCTCCCACGCCGCCGCCTCCTCCCTCCGTCGTCCTCCTCGAGCTCTCTCGCCGACGTCCGCCTCCCCGTCGTCCTCTCCCGCGCCGCCCTCCTCCCTCCGTCGATCTTCGGCCCTCGCCGCGTCTCCTCTCGCGCGGGCGCGCCGCCGCGCGACTCGTCCTCGCCGTTCGCCGCGCGCGCGCCGCTGCCGTCCTCGCCGTGGTGCTCGCCGGCGCCGTCGTCCTCGTCGTGGTGCTCGCCGTTCGCCGCGCGCCGTCGTCCTCGCCGTGGTGGTGCTCGCCGGAGTGTGCGTGTGTTGTGTGTGCGTGTGCTCGCCGGCCGGTCTGCTCGCCGTGGTGCTCGCCGGCGCCGTCGTCCTCGTCGTGGTGCTCGCCGTTCGCCGCGCGCCGTCGTCCTCGCCGTGGTGATGCTCGCCGGTGTGTGCGTGTGTTGTGTGTGCGTGTGCTCGCCGGCCGGTCTGCTCGCCGTGGTGGTGCTCGCCGGCCGGTCTGCTCGCCGTGTGTGTGTGTGTGCAGTGTATAGAAAAAGAAAAAGAAAAAGAAAAAAGAATGAATCATGTGTTCCTTTGGACAATTATATATGTTCATAGAAAAATGAATATATATTTATAGAAAATATGTATAGAAAATGTTTTTTACCCTAACAAAATAGTATGTTTTTACACATGTAGTCCGTCGCCGCCATCCTCACCGCGACTAAAGGTGCCCCGTCGTGACATCCTCGCCATTCGCCGCCGGCCGTTGCTCCCCTTGTGCCGTCGTGTCTCGTCCTCGCCGTCGTCTCGCGGCCGCTCCGGCCGTGTGCCTCCGTCCTCGCGCTGCCGGTGAGGAGTGCCACCGCGCGTGCGTGTGTGTGTGAAGTGTTTGTGCGTGTGCGTGTGTAGTGTGTAATTAAAGTGTGTGTGCACTGTGTGTGTAATAGGAAAAGGAAAATAGAAATCCATATGAATTGAAAATAGAAAATAGTTTTTACCCTAACAAAATATTATGTTTACACACATGTAGATAAAAGAGATTGGTCGCGTTGACCGCGCCGTCCGCCGTCATCCTCACCGTGTGATCCTCACCGCAACGTGATCTTCGGCGTCGTCTGTTGTCGTCCTCACCGCGACATCATCCTCGCCGTCGTCCGTCGTCGTCCTCTCATCAACGGTGTGTCCTTTGCATGTGTTAGATGGAGGAGGAATAATCACTTAGATAATTTGGTTTAGATATGTAAACATTTATTTATATCGGTCATATATATGTTTATGAAATAATCACTTGGATATGTTTATGGAATAATCACTTGGATATGTTTATAGAATAATCACTTGGATATGACTTTTCGATCATGTCGGTAGTGTTATTTTTACGAATATAGTCTTCATGGATATATGTTATTTTTAATGTTGTCAAAACCTACACCCCAAACCCAACCAAAACCCTAAACCCTAAACCCTAAACCTAACCCTAAACCAAACCCGAAACCCCAACCCACCAACGAAACCCCAAACCCTAAACCCCAAACCCTAACCCCAAACCCCTAACCCTAAACACCAATCCCGAAACCCCCAAACACGAAACCCTAAACAACTAAACCCTCAACCCAAACCCCTAACCCTAAACACCAAACCCGAAACCCAAAACACGAAACCCAAACACTAACCCCAAACCCTAAACCCAAACCCTAAACCCTAACCCGAAACCCCAAACCCCCTAACCCTAAACCCCAAACACTAACCCCAAACCCCAAACCCTCAAACCCCAAACCCCTAACCCTAAACACCAAACCCGAAACCCCAAACACGAACCCTAAACACTAAACCCCAAACACTAAACCCAAACCCCAAACCCTAAACCCTAAACCCGAAACCCCAAACCCCTAACCCTAAACCCCAAACCCGAAACCCCAAACACTAAACCCCAAACCCCAAACCCTAAACCCCAAACCCAAACCGTAAACCCCTAAACCCGAAACCCAAAACCCGAAACCCCAAACCCCAAACCGTAAACCCTAAACCCGAAACCCAAAACCCGAAACCCTATGCACGTTAGTTGCAAAAATATGGTGTTTATTATCCTCCATGTCATTCGCAGAAATGGCCGACCCAGTTGACAACATGGAGGAGGAAATGTACGAATTAATCAACAGCGGCGCTAATCAAAATTTAGCAGGTGATGATAACAATAATCAAGAAGTAGATGACGGCAGTCAATACTTTGCCGATTATGAAGAAATAATGCAAGAAAATACTGGCGAGGTATATACCTACAATAATCTCTATGTGCACATGAAATTCTAAATTATTTATAAATGTATTTATAATCTACTGTTCCTACATATGTAGCCCTCCGGATCGACAACGACTACCGGGAAGAGTAGGACCGTACGAGGTCCGAAGAAGCCGTTGGAGGGCCGGTACATTATCTCAGAATTCAACGAGGAAACAGGCCAAGTACTTGGAGAACATGCACAAAGATTTGTTGCCCACTGTGGGTGCCTTGTAAGGGATAAGATCCCGATCAGTGCTCGTGAATGGAAGAAAAAGGCAAGTGCTCCTGATATAAGTTTTGTCTCTGATCTTGATAAGGAACTGGTTTGGCAAGAGGTCCTTGCACATTTCACACTTGAAACAGAAGATATAAATTTGAAGGCCAGAGTTCGGGACTGGGCTATGAAGAAAATGGCAACACTATTCCAGGGCTGGAAGAAGAACTTATACAACAAATTTATCAAGAAGGACCAAACTCCGGATTTCAACACTAAGGCCTACGTCAAGTTGAGGCCATTTTGGGATGAGTTTGTAGAATTCAAGAAATCAGAAGAGAGTGAGGCACGGATCAGAAGGAACCAGCAGAATGCCCGACAAAAACAATACCACCATCACTTGGGATCAGGTGGCTATAAGAGTGCCATTCCTAAATGGGAAAGAATGGAACGAGAGTTGCAAGCCAAGGGCATTGAACCAGAATCGATAAACTGGCCTGAGCGCGCCAAGTATTGGTTTTTTGGTCATGGAGGAAGCCTGGACCAACAAACAGGAAGGGTACACTATGGCGAAAAACTCCAAAGAGCAGCAGAAAGATTTGTTTATGCTAGAGAAATGGCTGCCAGTGGCAGGTGGCAGCCGAACAGAGACAAGGACGAGCTGACATACGCCCTGGAGAATCTTGAACATGGTGGGAGAACCAGAGGCTATGGGGAGCTGTCATGGGTACATGCCTTCCCTCAGGACAAAGAGACCTATAGAAGCCGCGCGAGAAAGAAGGAGGAGGAGGCACAGCGCATGCGCCGGTTAGAAGAAATGGTTATTCAGTCACAGGCCGCGGCTCTTGAAGCAGTTGAGCGAGAAAAAGCACTTGAAGGCAGAATGAACGAGGAAATAAAAAGGCAAGTGCAGTTAGTAATGCAAAGGCAATCTGCATCAGAGCCGGGAGTCAATATCAGCCCCCCTGAGCAAATGAAAAGCAGTTGCGCTTCCACAGAGGTCTCAGACGCAGCACTGCGCTTTCCTGTGGACGACATCACCGAGCCTCTCACGACATGTGAACTGCACATTCCACAGGGGAATACCACAGTCATGGTGGCTATAGGTGTTGTATCTCCTATCGATCCTACGAAGACACCAAGAAGTCATGGAGCAATAATACCTCCTGGATATGCTAGCGTCTCGGTGGACAGGGTGGTAAAAGGTTACGAGAATGTCGAACTTGACATTAAAGGAGGTGATGGCGAGAATACATTAGGAGAAGCGGAGAAGACATTCATATGTTGGCGCAAGCGCTATATCATAATTCCTGGCGTATCACCTCCTCCTCCTCAACAACCTATCCCTAGGTGTGTATGAAATTAGTGAATGAAACTTAATAGTATTGGTGAGCTAATAGTATAAATGGATACTCATACCATGTTGTTTTCGCAGCAGGACATCCCCCAACCTAAGTCCAATTCTACATTCACCACATGATCACAGTGTTGCGGACGATGATGATCAAGATCAAATACGACGGGATCCATCACCGCCACCGGCCCCATCTCCTCCACGACGGGATCCAACACCGCCACCGGCCCCATCTCCCCCACGGCGTGATCCAACGCCGCCACCGGCCCCATCTCCTCCACGACGAGATCCAACACCGCCACCGACCCAACCATCTCCTCCAAAGCGGGCTCCGACACCGCCACCTGCCCCATCTCCACGGCGGGTTCCAACACCTCCACCGCCAACAAAGAAGAGGCCTGTCACACAAACAAAGGCGTCAGCCCCACCACCTCCGAAGAAGAAAGCACCTGTGAGAAAATCAGCTCCCAAGATGACAAAACTTGCATATGACATGACCGAGGAGGAGACTGACGCTGCAGTGCAAAAAGACTGTAACAAGTTCTTCGAAGCTGCCATTGCTAGTGGTCGAGCAAAGCGAAACCCGGAGAAGCCGTACCTTTTTGTTCGTCCTGAAAAACTAAGGCAAACTGTGGACGCTCACCAAAAAAAGGTACGTGCTGCCCGTAAGGCTTCGCCAAAATCAGACTATGATCGCACACTTAGCAAATCACTTGAGGAGGCCAAGAAGGCAAAGAAGAGAGCAGGAAAGGGTGTCCCACAGCTCGGGGAACAAGAGAAGCAATCAGTGCCAGATCTAGTTGTTGATAATGAATACGGTACAAACATGGAAATCATACAACGAGCATATGGAGACGTTGATCCTGCGCAACTGCTCGCATTTTTTGAGGAAACTGGTTTGAATGTGGAAAACATACTCGGAGAAGCAGGCATCAAAAGTGCTCCAGAAGTTGATAAATGGAAGAGGGCATATGTATATGGCCAAAGTCTATACAACCCAGCGGCCCTGAGGGATCTTGGTACACAGATGCACTTGCTAAATCAGTGGTACCTTACGGCGTGTGGCAGAAAAGCTGATGACTACATTTGCGTCAGAATTAGAGACCATGATTACTTCCGTGGTGATGACATCATATATGTTCAGTTTAATGAGTTACATCAGCTCTGCCACATGGACGCTCTCGACAAATCTCTCGTCAGCTGCTTTTGCCTGTAAGTGATTGTTTCCTTTAATAATCTCACTTTAGCTTATGTATATGTATAAGTAATTATCCTCACACTGCTAGCAAGCGTTTGTAAACATGTGCAGAAACATGATGAGACAACTAAGGCATAAAAATGACAAGGAGATTGGTTTCATCGATCCATATATCGTCTTCAAGCACCCAAGCAATACTCACTCGGATGCATGGAAAACTCAAACAGAGAGTAATTTGCGGAGGTTCTTGGTAAACCAAAGGGACAAAAGATATATACTATTCCCCTACAACTTTAGGTGAGTTTTGTTATCATATGCACATTTTATTATAGGTTGACATAAAGATATATATATGTGTTGACTATATAAACATAAATGCAGTTTTCACTGGATTCTAATGGTGATCGATCTCCACGAGAGTCGTTTGCTAATCTATGACTCTCTGAGAAAACCACAAGAAGATTACCAAGATATGATTAATATTATCCGAGGGTAATGTGATCTTTAAATATTGATTCTTGCTATAGCTCTTTAACTCTGCAATAGTTAATTAACGTTCCAATTATTGTGAAGGGTTTGGACTTGGTTTGTTCAGAAACACCGTCCGGATCTGAAAGCGCAACTTCCTGATCCTCTAGTCCTAAATGTAAGTTGTAGAGTACCTCCCTGCCTCTTTACCTTAATTAGCATCACTCAGCAGACGCACGCTCAACCGAGAGTACTCTTTTTACATATTGTACAGTGGGTTCTACGGCAGTCACCGGGAAACAATTTATGTGGGTACTATGTTTGCGAGTTCCTGACGGTGTATGAAAAAAGAACTCCTTTACAGAGTCAGCAAGTACGTAACATGTAAATAAATTTATTTTATTTTTTGTTGCTATTACATAAATATTATGTATGTTAATACTTTCTTTTTATTTTAATCCAAATTGAAGGAGACATGGTTGAAGAACCAGGTGATGGATAAGGTCCGCCTCAAAGCAATTCAAGAGACCATCGCGGGCTTCCTTAATGACCATGTCCTTAAGTCTGGCACCGAGTATTGGTTTAATAAAGACGAACCAATGAAGCCAAACCAAGATGAACACTTGTATGACCTCTAAGTTAGGAACGGTATTATATTTGTGTGTAAATATCAAGTTAAGCATGCATGATGGATAATGTTGTATATTTTATGTACATATGTGTGTATAGCTAGCTCTATATTATATATATATGTATAGTTTCATATTTCATTTGTGTGTAATTGTAAATTTTATGTGTTTATATATATTTATTAGCAGCGAAGAATAATACGTGTATTTGAAACTGGCCTAATATAATAGAATATATTAGCAGCGAAGAATACGTATTAGAAAACCTAATGTAATTGTAAAACCAAAAACAATAACCAATTGAAAAGAACAGAAAAAGAAAAAAGAAAAAAGCAGATGGATCTTTAGCCCCGGTTGGTAACACCAACCGGGACTAAAGAGGCCAGCCACGGGGGCCCGGCTGGAGGCACCTTTAGCCCCGGTTGGTAACACCAACCGGGGCTAAAGGTGCCTCCAGCCGGGCCCCCGTGGCTGGCCTCTTTAGTCCCGGTTGGTGTTACCAACCGGGGCTAAAGGTCCCTCCATTAGCCCCGGGCCATGGAACCGGGGCTAAAGGTCGGGGCTTTAGTCCCGATTCCTTAGCCCCGGCTCCATGTCCGGGGCTAAAGGCCAAAATGGCCCGGGGCAATAGGCCTGTTCTGTACTAGTGGAATGAAGGAGGAGGCATCATGGCAGTGGCAGGTGGCATTGCAACAACGTACGTAGTATGCCGCATCGGTGTTTTCGCTGGGTTGGTGTCTTGGTGACACGCTTTAGTGATCCTGGCGATTTGTTTTGCTGACACTGACAGCTCCGTTGTCCGTTGCTCACTCAAGGTGGCATTGGTGTGACCAGTGAGCTTTTTTTTATATCACCTACTCCCTTGGTCCCAAAATATTGATCATTTTCGGTTTCTGTACCACAAGTTTGACTCGATTTATAGAAAATACATGTAATATTTATATCTTTAAATAAATTTGTTAAAAAACTAGATTCAAAGATCTTTCCCATGATACTAATTATGATACTAATCGATAATGTTTATTATTTATAAAAATTGTCGGCATTTGTTTCTCGAAAAGCGAAAGCGACAGACATTTTGGGACTAAGGGAGTAGGTTTAATATACAGTGTTAAATAACCTGCATGTGCCTCCAAATTATGGCCACCCGGCCTACCACTCCAAAAGTCCAAAGACATCCTGGAGTCCGATGGCATCCTTTCAGAAGCAAGGGACTCACTAGTTTTCTTTCAGACGACGGCGATTACATATATTTTATATTAAAATTATTGATAAAATGGTGGCAGGCGCTCGACTGCCTGGATGGCAGGGAAAGGCTCGTTTCAACTTCCAGACATGAAATATTAGTAAAGACTGTTATTATCAACCCAACCAATCTATCATCTAACGGTATTCCTAACACAGAGTTGGCTAATAAAGAGGATTGATAGCCTGAGAAGGAGCTTCCTTTGGCGTGGAGAAACCCCTGCCGGAGAAAGTTAATTAAGGGAGGTCATTCGCTTGTAAATTGGCCTGCAACTTGTCTACCAAAGAGCAAAGGAGGGATGTGGGGATCAAAGACCTCGACCGCTTCGAACACGCGTTGAGATTTACGTTGGTTTTGGCTCTAATGGAAGAAAAAAGAATAGAGCCTGAACAAACTAGACATACAGTTGTGTGACAAGGGTGATTTTGACTTATTTAATGCCTCAACGGTGGTAGTGACGATTGAGAATGGACAAACCGCCTTCTTTTGGACACTTCTAGTTGGATGAACGGCAATTCAGCGAAAAACGTTGCACCTTTTTTATTTCTGATAAAGAGTAAGAAAAAAAATAAAGTTGACAAAGCACACTCACAAGTAATAAATGGATTGAACACATTCAGGATCTCCTCGGTTAGGTCCATCTCAATGAGAGTTTCATTTACATTAAATAGGTTGTCACATAACCATTTTTTATGACATGACGATGTATTTAAGAAGAAAGAGAAGAAATGAGTTTCATCTTGACATGATTACCATTCTCTATAAGTCATAAAATTAAATGCATATGAAACTATAGAATGAAACTCACTCTCAATGTATTTATATGACATGACAGTCTTAAAACAGCGCAATGAAACATCTTAACTAAATAATATGTTGGCCTATGGTGGGCTGAGAGTCCATCCAAGAGGTACCGTAAGATACAACCCTGGAAGACGAAATTCGTTGCGCTCGACTTTAAACAGAGAATAATTGACAAAGAGTGCCTACCAGATTTAGTTTCAAGGAATTTACACCAGAAACAAAATCATACCGATTTGAAAAGGAAGAGCGGAGCACTAGTGTGGTTTCGTTGCATGGACTTTATTACACATACAGATTTTAATGACGAATAACCTTATCAAACGGAGTTGGGCAAATGACCTAATTTGCAAACTCCGTGGAAGAACCGGAAACACCTCAGCATGTTTGCAAGGTATGCATGCCCTTAGTCCAAAGAAACCCGGGCAATAAATAATAGTTTGGTGTGGCATGCCTAAATTCTAATGTTTGTAATATCAGAAACTAGGTCAATCTACAAGGTATTGGTGCTGATGTGGATCCACCGTCGAAAAATAGCACAAAAAAGAATTTGGTGTATTTGTGATCTACTTCTAGTGGCACATCTCAAGGAGGCGTAACAAAGAAGTCAGCTGAAATCAGTTGTGCAAACGACCAGCCCAACACCACCAAATATAATATTATGGCCACGCATGACCTATACCCGCCTGTCTTCTTAGTAAGCATGGGTTACTTGTGATGTACTACTCCGTCTCATAAAAAGAGTCGTTATGGGATGCGTGCTGGTCAAACTTTCTCAACTTTGTCTGAATTTATACAAAATGTGTGTAATATTTTTATCTCCAAATAATTTTATTATAAAAGTATATTCAAAGATCTATCCAATAATACTAATTATGTAACATAAGTATTAATACTTTATTATATATATTTGGTCAAAGTTGAAATCTGTTGACTTTTTGGGAAACGAAAATGACTCTTTTTTTTGGGACGGAGAGAGTAGCTGTTTGTTTTTGCTTATTTTGACTGATTTTGGTTGTTTCAATAATATTTTGTGGCATAGAATATCTGTTGGATATTTAGTCATTTTACACCATGCATTAATCCATAAATACGATAAGCAAAATACTAACACAAGTATCATGCAAGCGACAACTTCATATTTGCTACTGCTATTACTTTTAGCAAAATATTTCATGCAAAGCAATATAGCTACAGCAGCAATAATATAAAGCGCACGGAGAGGTTTAAGGTTATACCCCAGCGTGGCACTTCCGGTACCCGCGGAATGTGAACCACCATTCATGTTGACGTCGCTACCGCCGCTTGCGGTGTTGTTGGTGACGTCGTCGCTGCCAGCGGGAGTCCTTCTTGTGCTCACGGTCATGGCAGCAGCAGCAGCGAACGAAGCAGTCGCACCAGGATGGTGCTCCCCAAAAACTTGATTTCCCGCCTACCCGAGCAGGTACACTTGACGGGAGAAGTTCCGGAGGCCTGCTGCCAAAGAGCTATGTGCTCGCAGAGACTCTGGTCGGAGATGCAGCAGAGCAGCACAAGCTCAGAGAGGTGGTGGCGGCTGGAGAGGGAGAAGCACGGGAAAGGGTTGAAACCCTAGTGATCCGACAGGGGCCTTTATATAGGCGCGCCCCTGCCGGCTCGCACCCGTTGTACCCTATCCGGGAGGATGAACCTGGACAGGGTGGTTGGGAGTTGGCGGCGGCTAGGGTTTTCCCTGGGTGGTTGGGAGTTGGCGGTTGGGCAGCTGGCGGCGGCTAGGGTTTTTCCTCTCGGATGGGCCGAGTGACAAAACACAGCCAAGCCGGCCCGCGCCCGCGGCCTCGGCCCGGCGGGTCGCGACGCGCGCGGGGGCGGCTCGGCTCGGCGGCGGCGGCGCGCGCGTGTGGCTCCCCGGTTCTCCTCCTCAACTTGTCTATTAGAGCATCCCAAAGCTCACTATTTAAGTTGATTGCCCTCTTAGTGATTAATCCATTTGGTACTAATCACTTTTGCACCTAACACTAACCATGAGCCTTTGAGGTTTATTGATAAATAAATGGGCTTGGCCCAATTATTCTAACAATCCCCACCAAACGTCAAAGGTACACAGTTAATGCCTTCGGTTCTGAACTTGTTTGATATACCAGTGTTTCGATGGAGACTGTTAAGTTGAACTTCCATCTAGAAAAGGAGCTTACTCTCATTCACAACTGATCAATGGACTATGCCTTGAATTGACAGTTTTGTGCGAAGTGAGGTTCACTCAAATTCTTAACTGATACAAGGCTGCCTAGAGCACCCCTTCGGGTGGAGCGTATAAGTCAAACTCCGTGCCTTCTCGTGAGTATCTAGAGATCACCCAAATCTCATAGACTGGGACCAGCAGTCTAACTCACATAGGTGTGTTCCTTCTAGGATGTCCTGTAGGCCGACATCCCTGCTTAAATAAGCCACTCGGATCACATTAAGGCGTATGGCATCCTGCCTTACAGCTTGGAAAAGAAGTGCATGTCTGAAAGATTGGGACCTTAGTTAAGGGTCTTTTCCCTCAGTCTACTCATAGCTTGTTTCACCACTCTAATTCACGGGATCTCCGATCACATAGAGTAGGTTACCACTATAGCAAACTTTAGGTGGGTCTCAGTCCCATCTCGACCGATGCACTGTCTATCACATTACGTGACAGCCCCTTGGTGAACTGATCTGCCAGATTTTTAGACGTGTGGACATAGTCCAGCGCTATTACTCTGGAGTTTCTCAATTTTCTGACAGACTTTAGGCGCCGCTTTACATGCCTTGTGGTCTTCAGGTTATCCTTAGAACTGTTCACTTTGGTTATCACAGTTTGATTATCACAGTTCATGGAGATGGCGGGTATAGGTTTTTCAACCACCGGCAAATCCATCATGAGTTCCCGAAGCCATTCGGCTTCAACAGTGGCGGTGTCTAGTGCTGCAAGTTCTGCTTCCATAGTTGACCTCGTGATGATGGTCTGCTTGCAAGACTTCTAGGAAACAGCACCACCCCCAAGTGTAAACGCATACCCACTGGTGGCTTTTAACTTGTCAGCATCTGATATCGAATTTGCATCACTGAAACCCTCCAGTACCTTTGGGTACCCGGTGTAGTGAATGCCATAGTTTGCGGTTGCCTTTAGATACCGCATTACTCTCTCAAGAGCACGCCAATGATCATCTCCTGGGTTTGACACAAACCGGCTCAGCTTGCTCACAGCATATGAGATGTCAGGCCTTGTTGCACTGGCTAGGTACATTAGTGAGCCAATGATTTGGGAGTACCTCAATTGGTCTCTCATGATCCTTTTGTTCTTCCTCAGAATCAGGCTTGGATCATAGGGAGTAGACACAGGTTTACAGTCACTGTAGCCAAAGCGACTTAGAATCTTTTCAACATAGTGGGACTGCAAGAGAGTAACCCCACCATTTTCTCCCTTTAGTAGCTTAATGTTTAAAATCACATCAGCCACTCCCAAATCTTTCATGTCAAAGTTCTTGGACAGAAAGTCCTTGACTTCCTCAATCACATTGAGGTTCGTGCCAAATATTAGGATGTCATCCACATGTAGGCACAGGATCACTCCTTCTCCCCCACCAAAGCGGTAGTAGACACATTTGTCAGCCTCATTGGCAACAAAGCCTGCTGACGTCATGGTCTTATCAAACTTTTCGTGCCATTGTTTAGGAGCTTGTTTTAGGCCATACAAAGACTTCAGTAATTTACACACTTTGCCTTTTTGACCTTCTACTACGAAACCATCAGGCTGATCCATGTAGATCTCCTCATCTAGCTCTCCATTTAGGAAAGCTATCTTCACGTCCATCTGATGAACGAGAAGACCATGGGAAGCAGCTAAGGCAAGTAGTACTCGAATCGTAGTCAATTAGGCCACAGGTGAGTATGTATCAAAGAAGTCCTCGCCTTCCTTTTGGGTGTAACCCTTGGCCACAAGCCTAGCCTTGTACTTTTCAATCGTACCATCAGGCCTAAGCTTTTTCTTGAACAACCATTTACATCCTACAGGTTTGCACCCGTACGGACGATCAACCACTTCCCAAGTTTCATTAGACATAATTGAATCCATCTCACTCTGTATTGCTTCCTTCCAATAGTCAGCGTCAGGAGAGGAAAATGCCTCTTTAATGGTTGTTGGAGTGTCATCCACGAGGTATATGGTGAAGTCATCACCAAAGGATTTTGCAATCCTAGGTCTCTTACTCTTTTGAGTGACTCCATCATTTTCCTCCTCATGACTTTCAGTAGTAGGTTGTTCAGTGCACTCCACTGGCATAGAAGTATCGGGAGCATCAGGAGGTCCCTCACTAGATGTGCTTGGTACATTCCCTCTCATAGGGAATTCATTCTCGAAGAATGTTGCATCTCTGGACTCAAATATTCCGCCGACTCTCATGTCGGGGATTCCAGATTCCACAACTAAAAATCTGTAGCCTACGCTGTTTATTGCGTATCCGAGAAAGACACAATCTACAGTCTTTGGTCCAAGCTTGCGCTTCTTGTTGATTGGCACATTCACTTTGGCCAAGCAACCCCAAGTGCGCAGGTATGAGAGAGTTAACCTTTTCTTTTCCCATTCCTCGAATGGTGTTTTCTCCTTACTCTTTGTAGGAACTCTATTCAGGACATGACTTGCAGTCAATATAGCCTCACCCCACCATTCCTTGGAAAGTCCCGCAGTGTCTAACATGGCGTTAACCAAGTCAGTAAGTGTGCGGTTCTTTCTTTCGGCAATCCCATTGGATTGGGGGGAGAAAGGAGGCGTCCTCTCATGAATAATCCCATGTTCCTCGCAGAATAAATTGAATTCCTTTGAAAAGTATTCACCCCCGCGATCAGACCGCAACCGTTTGATTTTCTTTTCGAGTTGATTTTCAACTTCGGCTTTGTAGGTTTTGAAGTAGTGTAATGCTTCATCTTTTGTTTTTAGTAAGTACACATAGCAAAATCTAGTACTATCATCGATGAGTGTCATGAAGTATCTCTTGCCGCCTTTGGTCAACACGCTATTCATCTCGCACAAATCAGAATGAATGAGGTCTAGTGGTGCAGTGTTCCTCGCCTCTTTCACAGCCTTGTGAGGCTTGCGAGGTTGTTTTGCTTGCACACAAGCATGGCACTTAGAACCTTTGACCAAATCGAATTTAGGGATTAAACTCATTTCAGCTAAGCGCGTCATACATCCAACATTAATATGGCAAAGTCGGGAATGCCAAACATTGCATTCATCATCATGCCTCACATGGTTCACGACATTAACATTACAAGAATCCATCAAAGAAAAGCGGAACAAGCCTTCGCTCTCATAGTCCTTTCCAACAAATGTTCCATATCTCGATACAACACACTTATTGGACTCAAAAACAAGTTTAAAACCATCCCTACACAATAGGGACCCGCTGACGAGATTCTTCTTTATAGAAGGGACATGCTGCACGTTCTTCAGCTGCACGGTCTTTCCTGAAGTAAACTTTAGATTGACCGTACCAACACCATGAACAGCCGCATGCGTCCCGTTCCCCATCAGCAGGGAGGCACCTCGTCCTTCCTGGTACAAAGAAAACAGTGAGCGGTCACCAGTCAGGAGAGCGACAAACTGAAAGAATTGTTGGTATATAATTACCATACCCAGATCCTTCAGCCTGGCTAACAACCATGTTGGTTGTCTTCTTTTGCTGCTTGTCCTTGCGGTCAGGGCACTCTTTTGCCCAATGATCAGTGTCACCGCACACATAGCAACAACCACTGTTCTTCTCTTTGTTTGCCTTCTTCTTGAAAGCTTGAGGCTGTGGCCTCACATTGGGATTCTTGTTCTTCTTCTATTTCCTCTTGCGGAAAGCCTGAGGGCCCCTCTTCTGCACCAAGTTGGCGCTAGAGCCTTCCTCGGGCTGCACTTTCTTGCCACGTGTGTCCTTTGCCCTCGCATTCTCTTCAACACTTAGAGAGGCAACTAGATCAGTCACACTGAACTCTTGCCTCCTGTGCTTTAGAGAAGTGGCAAAGTCCCTCCAAGTAGGTGGCAGCTTAGCGATAATACCGCCGGCCACAAACTTGTCGGGGAGCACACACTGGTTGTTCTCAAGCTCCTTGGCTAGCATCTGTATCTCATGAGCTTGTTCTACCACAGAACGGTCATCGACCATCTTGTAGTCATAGAACTGCTCCATGATGTACAACTCACTGCCAGCGTCAGGAACCCCGAACTTGGCCTGCAGTGCATCCCACATATCCTTGCTCGTAGGCATGTCCATGTACAATGGCACCATACCCTCATCTATCACACTGATGAGCGACAGCTTGAGCAGGTTATCCGCCTCACAGAACTTGCTCTCTTCCTCGGGAGAAAGAGGCGGTTCAGTGCGCCTTCCCCTGACAGCATGCTCACAGCGCATAGCGGTAAGCCACAACATGCAACGGGATCGCCATATCTTATAGTTGGATCCACCATCCTTTAAAGGTGGTGGCCTCATGGATGCAGCAAAGCTAGCAGATGAAAATGACCTATCAAGTTTTTGGATTGTTGGATATTTAGTCATTTTACACCATGCATTAATCCATAAATACGATAAGCAAAATACTAACACAAGTATCATGCAAGCGACAGCTTCATATTTGCTACTGCTATTACTTTTAGCAAAACATTTCATGCAAAGCAATATAGCTACAGCAGCAATAATATAAAGCGCACGAAGAGGTTTAAGGTTATACCCCAGCGTGGCACTTCCGGTACCCGCGGAATGTGAACCACCATTCATGTTGACGTCGTTACCACCGCCTGCGGTGTTGTTGTTGGTGACGTCGTCGCTGCCAGCGGGAGTCCTTCTTGTGCTCACGGTCATGGCAGCAGCAGCAGCGAACGAAGCAGTTGCACCAGGATGGTGCTCCCCAAAAACTTGATTTCCCGCCTACCCGAGCAGGTGCACTTGACAGAGCTCTGTGCTCGCAGAGACTCTGGTCGGAGATGCAGCAGAGCAGCACAAGCTCAGAGAGGTGGTGGCGGCTGGGGCCTTTATATAGACGCGCCCCTGCCGGCTCGCACCCGTACCCGTTGTACCCTGTCCGGGAGGATAAACCTGGACAGGGTGGTTGGGAGTTGGCGGCGGCTAGGGTTTTCCCTGGGTGGTTGAGAGTTGGCGGCGGCTCGCCCGCGCCCGCAGCCACGGCCCGGCGGCGGTGTGGCTCCCCGGTTCTCCTCCTCAACTTGTCTATTAGAGCATCTCAAAGCTCACTATTTAAGTTGATTGCCCTCTTAGTGATTAATCCATTTGGTACTAATCACTTTTGCACCTAACACTAACCGTGAGCCTTTGAGGTTTATTGATAAATAAATGGGCTTGGCCCAATTATTCTAACAATATCGACTCATAAGTTGAAGTGAATAGATTAAATAGTATTTTTCTTTTGATAGGACTTAGGAGTACGGTGGTGTGTGCGCTCTCAGTTGGGCAAAGTAGTGTACTCTTTGTTTTATTTGTTACGCTTCTTGTTTTATAGTCTCTTTTTCCTATCGACTAATAAAAATTATGGTACAACTTTTTTTCTCTTTTCGAAAAGAAATTATATAGATATAACTTATAATTTTCGGTTCCTAGAATAAAATCCATTATACAAAACTATAAACTCAACAAAACCTTACTCCGTATTTATATTGGCACAAAGACAATTAACACTTTATGATATATGATAATACAAAAACAAAACTATAATAATTAACGTAAGAATTTCAATACTTGTATTAGTTGGTTGTAAATATTGTCTGAAATTATTTAAAATTCAGACACCTAAATATATATGAGAAATATAAGAGTAACGGTAATTATCTGCACAAAGTAATTGGTACGGAGCATAATGAAATTACACACACTAAAGGATACGTGCGCCGTGCACGGGCGCAGGGCACGCATCATGGCCCGGCGTACAGGTGCGCCGGCAGCCTGGGCTCGGCGACGGCGTCGAGCCGGACCTTGCGCGGCATGGACAGCCCGAACGTCTCCTCCATGCTCAGTCCCTCCCCGGAGACGCCGTCCGGGAGCCTCCACGCGTAGCCGTGCAGCAGGTTGGCCAGGACCACCTGCACCATCCTGAGCCCGAGCGAGACGCCGGGGCACATCCGGCGGCCGGACCCGAAGGGCAGCAGCTCCAGGTCGTGCCCCTTCACGTCCACGCCGGCGGCGCCGCTCCCGTCGACGAACCGCTCCGGCCGGAACTCGCCGGCGGCGTTCCCCCACACGGCGGGGTCGCGGGCGATGGCCCAGACGTTGACGAACACCAGCGTGCCCGCCGGGACGTCGTGCTCGTGCCCGTGCCCGCCGCCCACGGACACGACGACGTCCTCGCGCGACAGCCGGGGCGTCAGCAGCGGCGACACCGGGTGCAGCCGCATCGTCTCCTTCACGACCGCCTCCAGGTACGGGAGCCTCGGGATGTCACCCTCCGCGACGACGAGGCGGTCGCGGCCGACGACGCGGTCCAGCTCCTCGGTGGCCGTGGCGAGCGCGTCGGGGTTCCGAAGGAGCTCCGACATGGCCCACTCCACGGTCACCGACGTCGTGTCCGGCAGTCCGACGAGCAGGTTCTACAAGCGCCACGTGCATGACGATGTCGTCAAGCATCCAACTAATTAAGCTCTGTTCATTTCAGCTTATAAACCGGCTTATCAGTCATTAAAACAGTATTTTTTTTCTCTTATAATAAATCAGTCGTTTCAGATTATCAGCCAACTTAATTATAAGTCCTGCCAAACACTGACAACGGAGTAAAGCCATACAGTACCAGCGTAAATGCCTTGACGCCGTCACGCTCGATCGGGACCCCGAGATTGGGATCGTCGGCGAGCTCCAGCAGCAGGTCCACCGCGTCCGTGGCGACGAACTCGTCCCCAGCTCGCCGCCGCCGCTCGCTGTGCTCGTCGACGACATGGTCCAGGAAACGGTCGAACATCTCTCTGAGCTTCTTCATCCTCCGGACGTGCCCGTGCAGGTCCAGCCAGCTCAGCCACGGGATCATGTCCCCGACGTCGAGCCTGCCGCTCAGCGAGAAGAACTCTTCGATCATCCACTTGAACGCCTCGGGCGTCGCCGTCGCCGTCAAGCCACCGGCCGCCGCTGCCGACCTGCCGTCTCCGTCGACGCCGACGGCGTGCTTCCTGCCCAGCACCATGAGCGAGATCACGTTGATGGTCAGCTGGAACAGGTGGTCCATGAGCCGCACCGGCGCCGCCGGCGGCCCAGAAGCGGCGGCGGCGGCGTACAGGTCGCGCAGCATGGCGCGCACCTCCGCCGCCCGGACGTGCTCCTGCGCCCTCAGCCGCGCCGCGCTGAACACCTCGGTCTTCCAGAACTTGCGCGCCTGCCGCCAGTACGCGCCGTAGGGCGACCACAGCATGTCGGAGTAGTTGTAGCCGGTGTACCTGCCGGACGCGGTCCTGGGGCGGTCGATGAACGCCAGGTCGTGCGTCCTGAGGAAGAACCTGGCCATGTCGACGGAGGAGCCGACGACGACGGGGAGGGAGCCGAAGCGCAGGGACATGAGCGGGCCGTAGCGCTCGGAGAGCTCGTGGACGGACCGGTGCGGGAGTGCTCCGATCAGGTTCAGGTTGCCGATCACCGGCCATGGTCGAGGGCCAGGTGGGAGGTTGTACTTGCGATTGCCAGAGGGGTTATGGCGGCGGCGGTGGCCGGTGGATGCCAGGAAGAGCGCGATGGTCAGCACCACGCCGAGGAAGAAGGAAGCCCAAAGTGGTAGCTCCATTGGAAACTTGGGGATGAACGTGTTAATCTGAACTTTTGAAGTGAAATGAGTATATATGATCAATTGATCATACACCTTGCACGCTTGAGCCACTTATATTATATGTACTCCCTCCATACCCATATTAGTTGTCGTTTTATAAAAGATTATAGTCAAACATTGGGAATATAAATCATCAATAACTATTAAGTTTCTAAGTTTACAAATATAAAAATTATATAAATAGATTTGTCTTGAAGAATACTTTTATAAAAATATACATATATCACTTTTCTATAAATATTTTTATAAAAATAAGAGGTTAAAGTTGTGTTTTGAAGACCGTGTCGCTGTCCTAAACGTCAACTAATATAGGTATGGAGGGAGTATGTTTTTATGAGACCTAGTTACAAACAGCGTACACTAACCCCTATAAACGCGCATTCTCACACTCAACCTTTATGAAGCACTTTCGAAGAACCGAGTTAGACCGGCAAATCTTGAGATTGACGAAGTCATTTGTTCATGGGTATGTTACCTACTACTAAAAAAATAGCACCGTTAAATTTTAGAATAAATCCAGTTCACTTTATATGTATGTTTCCAAAAGAGCAGTAAAAATTTTGTCACGAGTTTTATTAGGAGAAAACAAAATATATGGCCTAGTTTAATTTTTCACTAGAAACCGGGTCCAATATTAGGGACTTACTAAAGTTGAGTTGCCTGAATTTTAGTTTTATTGTAGACGACAGTAATTACATATATTCTATACTAAAATTATAGATTTCGTTCAATGTAATTTTGACGCAATTTGTAATTTTTGGCACCGAAAATAAAAAATCTATTAAACAAGACCACAAGCCTGATAAAATCTAATGTGTGTTCGCACAAAGATAATTAACAATTATTTTCTACAGGTAGATAAGGACAAAAAATATTATGTTATGACACAAAACAAATCATAAATCACAAAATGAACAACTTATTTATACTAGGTAGTTGTACAATAGTGTTGCCTAAAATTATCTTAAATTTCAGGCACCTGGAATGTAGGAGAAGTGCCAAAAATAAGGGATATGCTATATTTCAAGTGTCTGAAATATAGTATTCGTTCAGACGACGACTAACAACTATCAGATCTCCATCTAATGGTCCAAATCTATTAGCACTAAATGTAGACTTTGATGAGATAGCTGCAACTTTCTTATTTATGCTTTGATGATTTATTTTTGTGGAAAGGTGGACTTAGGTTGGTTAAATTTATTTAATTTCTATCAGACCAAACAAAAAGTAGTTTGATGGCCTTACCTCGCAAAAATATAGACATGTTCACTCTTGATGACAGGAAATTGTAATATTGAATGTTACTAAAATATGGATAGCTTTTGAAACATTCTGTTTGTAGTAAGCCTTTCAAAAATTGGTTTGTAGATGCAGTGAGCTGGTTTCTGTACTTTCTTTCAGTTATGCGGCTATTGCTGATCAGTCAAAACTAAGCCCTCCGCAGGTGATAGAAAGCAGGATCCTGATCCATTTTATTTTGTTTCACTCCTTTTCTGTTTCTACACATTTCAGCGACTAATAGCTCGGTGTTCAGTAATGTAAAGATTGGATGACCGGTTTGTTGATGATCTGCTCTGCAGCATCCTGAACTGAACTTGCCTTTGCTGACATGCATGTGGTCTATGCCAAACATCAGGCTCGCCAAATAAGGAGAAAATGGTGATTCTGCCATTATGAAAGTTGGGCTTCGCAATTTTGCCATCCGCAAATGGGATTCGCTCGTTTGCCATTCTCAAATGAGACACACCCGCTAAAATGCCCTCTGCCAGGATTATTGCCATATTCTTTTAATTTTTTTTGTTATACCATATTTTCATTCCCATTTTACCCTTCAGCCTTATTGTTTCATCTCGTTGTTTCATCCACGTTGGTTTTCACGGACGGAGACGGAGATACGACTCCGACCTACCGTTCTCCCTGCCGCCGCCGCCATCGGAGATCTCCGCCACCGCGAGGGAACCTGCTCTCTGCCGCCGCTCCCGCCACCGGTGATCTCCCACCACCGCCGCGTCCGCCCCAGGAGGTCGCCGCCCCCACCGCGTCCGCGCCAGAAGGTCGCCGCCCGCCCCCACCGCGTCTGTGGCAGGAGGTCGCCGCCCCACCGCGTCCGCGCCAAGAGGCCGCCTCCCCATCGCTGTCGCGCCCGGCTCTTGGAGCAGCGCCTCCCCATCGCTGTCGCTGTCGCGCCCGTTGGGGAAGTGGTGGTGCTGCGGACAAGTGCTGGATGGACGACGACTGGCTCCAAGGGTACGCATTCTTGCTGTGTTGTTAATACATGAGGCTTTGCGGCTGATTTTCGCGTCCAGAGGGCTCCAAGTTAATCTTGTTGTGTTGTGCTCTTAATCTTGGATAAAATATTCAGATCGTACCTTAGTCTGACTATGCTCAAGCATGTAGATGAACCTCGAGTAGTGTAGATGTGATGGTAATCTAAATGTGTCATCTTTTTTTTTGTACTAGGCTCAATGGAGAGCCTGAGCTTAGCTTAGCACTGGTAGAACGTCCTGCACAACAGATAGAGACACCCCTTATCGATTGGGATACACTACACATCGATGGAAATCAAGATGAAGAGGGAAGAACTGAGATTATTGATGATGAGATGATGTATGAATTGTTGGGGTTTAGGGCTGCAGATGAGGAGGCTGATAAGACAAGAAAGGCAACCAGTAAAGGTTGGGGTCAGCAGAACGATGATAGTTGTCAGAGGAATGAGGAAGTTGATATAACTAGGGCAGCCATTGAAGTTGATGACTATTTACCAGGGGAGAGGACTGTGGTGCATGATCCAAATCGGCCCAGTATGAATCTTGGCACAGTTTATCCTAACATGGAGGAGTTTAGGTTGGCTGTGAGACAATTTGCTATAAATAAAGAGTTTGAACTACATATTGTCAAAACAGATCCAACTAGATACATTGCTGATTGCAAGGTAGAAGATTATCCCTGGCGTCTTGTTGGGCGTAGACAGCCCGATGGATGCACCGTGATGGTACTAACTTGCATTTTTCTTTATGTTATTTTTTCCCTTCAACCTGGCAATGTTTTTTTGTCCTTGTGTAATATTTACCTTGACTAATTTCTTTTGTTTTGCAGGTGACAGTGGTTATTGATGAGCATACATGTGAATCAAGTGCTAAGAGAAAGACTACCACACCAACCAGTGCTTGGGTTGCTTCAAAGGCAGTACATCACCTTAGGAAGAAAACAACGATGGGCCCTAAGAACTGCAAGACACTTTACAGGATGAGCACAATTGTACAATTCACTATGACACTATTTGTAGAGGTAGGCAAATTGCTTTGAGAGAATTATATGGCAAATGGGAAGAGAGCTTTCAGCTGCTATTCAATTGGAGGGCAGAGGTCCTGAAGAGGTGTCCAGATAGTGTAATTGAGATTGGCATCAAGGAGGTAGATGACAAGTTCTATTTCCATAGATTTTTCTGTGCATTAAAACCTTGCATTGATGGTTTTTTAGAAGGATGCAGACCATACCTTAGTGTAGACTCTACTGCACTTAATGGTAGATGGAATGGTCATTTAGCCGCAGCTTGTAGTATAGATGGTCACAACTGGATGTACCCAGTTGCTTTTGGCTTCATTGATGGTGAGACAACAGATAACTGGACTTGGTTTATGACTCAGTTGCATAAGGCCATAGGAGATCTTCCTATTTTAGCTATTTCGTCAGATGCATGCAAAGGCCTAGAAAATGCAGTTAAGAATGTGTTTCCGCAGGCTGAACATAGGGAATGCTTTAGACATTTAATGAACAATTTTATTAAAAGGTTTGGTGGTGATATATTTTCTAAGATGTATCCTGCTGCTAGAGCTTATAGACAATCAGTTTTCAATTATTTTTACAAGTCAGTCACTGATGCTAGTCCTCAAGTGTTGGCTTGGATGGAGGCTCACCATTATAAGTTGTGGATGAGATCTGCCTTCAATCCTGAGATTAAATGTGATTATATCACTAATAACCTTGCTGAAGTGTTTAACAATTGGATCAAGGATTGGAAAGACCTTCCTGTTGTTGAGCTTGCAGACAAAATTAGAGAGAAGATTATGGTGTTGTGGGCGAAAAGGAGAAAAATTTCAGAAAAGCTTACTGGGAAGATCCTTCCAGCAGTAATACTGCAGTTGAAAGCAAGAACTAGAGGACTTGGACACTTGACTGTGGTAGATGGTGGTAGTGCTGCAGCAGAAATTTAGGACACCACAAACACTCATAGTAGACATGTTGTTAAGTCTTCTCTGCATGAGTGCACCTGTCTTGAGTGGCAACATACTGGTAAGCCTTGCCAGCATGCTTTAGCTTTGATTATAAGTGTGCAGTCCACTAATGTACATATGGAGGATTTTGTGCATGAGTATTACTCTGTTGAGAGGTTCAAGGCAGCTTATAAAAGACTTATAGAGCCATTGCCTGATAGAACACAGTGGCCAGATGTGGATTTGCCTTTTGGGGTTAACGCACCACTTGACAAGAAGGTTGCTGGACGGTATAGAAAACTCAGGATCAAAAGCTTCCTTGAAGGTGGTGGCAGCAAAGGAAAGAAGGCAGCTAAGGAAGCAGCAACCGAGGCAGATAAACAAGCTGCAAATGAGGCAGAAAAGGGCAAGAAAAAAATGATTAGAGGCAAAAGGAAGTGCAAGGGATGTGGAGAATTGGGTCATGGTGAAACAAGCTACAAATGTCATCTTAATGGGACTAAGAAAAGGTAAGACATACTATATTTACTTGTTGTCCTAACTTCTGCACTTCTGCTTATTAACTTAAATATTTTTTGTTAAATTGCAGGAAAAGAAAGCCAAGAAAAAATACAACAAAGTATGGTGAGAATGCAAAGATTCCAACGAAGAGAGCAAAGAAGGGAGCTTCCAATCAACAAGATACGGCTGCAACAGCCCCAAATGCTTCCAATCAACAAGATATGGCTGCACCGGCCTCAAATGCTTCCAATCAACAAGAAATGGCTGCAGCAGCCCCAAATGCACTCTCCAGCCCTACAAGGCTCACAAGGGACCATATCATACAAAACAGCCCCAATAGGGTACCAAGAGGGTATGCAACACATTAATTGTCATCCTTTATTCTCAAGAACAACAAATGACTCATAGTGCTATTTTTATTGCAGCCGACTCCAAATGCTGCTAGGTGAAGGTGTCGATCCCATCATTGCTGCCTCACCAGACAACGTAGTGCAAAAGAGGAGCCCAGCAAAAAAACTGAAGCCAAGGAAACTGAAAACCAATTGATGCTTTGTGTTTGGAATGTTAGCTGAACCTTATTTATCCTATGTATCTGAACATGTATCTTGATCATGAAATTGTATTTGGACCTTAGTTAATTTATTTGGACTTCTATGTAACTTAAGTTGTACCTCTATGTCAAGTGTGAACTACTATATTTCTGAAATATTGTTGTGATCGTGACATTGTGTCAAAATTCTGTCCAAATTGAAATAAAATTCTGTCAAAATTGAAACAAAATTCTGTCCAAAAGCCCTGTTTCTGTTTTCCTGTGCCGAGCTAGCTATGAGAATTGGAATTTCCTAGAGGCTTGAATGTCAAAATTGAAACAAAATTCTGTCAAAATTGAAATAAAATTCTGTCAAAATGCTCATCAAAATCAGACCACATGATATACATAGAACAAGTGACAATGACTCATAATTCCAGGAAAACATCTTCATTACATAGGACTTAGATGTCATTACAACACAGTCAATCACTTGCTAATAGCTAGCTGCACCGGGACGATAAGTTTATTCACTTCCACATACAGGCAACCACAACACCAATCAGGACACCTACCAATACCATAAAAACAGAATAATCAATTACAATTTGTTTCAGCTCAGGCTTCTGCTCTTGAATCGGCTTCACCTTCCAAAGTTCAGCTACAACACTATCAAGTGTTTGCTTCAACTCTATCACTTCTGCTTTCAATTCAGAACAACAGTCACAACATGCCTTCATCTTTGCCTTCAAGTGGTGTTCTACTGCTTCCAACTTCACATTTTGCACATCAGGCCGAATGTAGCCACAAGTAGTTGGATCACCCTGCAACCAAAATGCATCAATTAGACCACAAGCAGCAACAGACATAGCGAGGTTACCAATGTAAAAAATGCTTACCCAGACGTTGTTCGGGCACTTAAGAAACCACTCACCAAAAGTCTTCGGCTGCTTACTTTGAATCTGGACAAATGGAATGTGGCAAAAGGGGCAGTGACTACTGCGACTACCCATTGTGCTGGAGCCCTCTGAGGTTTGCCTCATCGGGCCGACGACCATAGCCTGGCGTGGACGCGGTGGAGCAGCAGTCGTGACCGGCCGTGGACGACGCGAGCTCCTGACGCGGGCGCGGTGGAGCAGCGGCCTCGGGGCGCGGGCGCGGTGGTGCGGCGGCCTCCCGGCGCGGGCGCGGTGGTGCGGCGGCCTCTCGCCGCGGTCTCCTCGCCGCGGGCGCGGTGGTGGTGCGGCGGCCTCCCGGCGCACGCGTGGTGCAGCCGTAGCCTCCTGACGCGGACGTAGAAGGATGTGGTGGTGGCTCTCTCGTCCGAACCCTAGCGGCGCGTCTCTCCCTTGCGGAACCCTAGCGGCGACGGCTCCGAACTCCGTCTCGTCCGTGCGTGAATGGAGAAAAGGATAAGGCCAAGGGCAAAACGGGAAAGAAAATATGACATAACAAAAAAAATAAAAGAATATGGCAATAATCCTGGCAGAGGGCATTTCAGCAGGCGTGTCTCATTTGAGAATGGCAAACGAGCGAATCCCATTTGCGGGATGGCAAAATTGCGAAGCCCAACTTTCATAATGGCAGAATCACCATTTTCTCCCAAATAAGCGAAGGTCGGTTGGTCTCTGAACTTTGGTCACCAATGACTGAAATTTTTTCTTGAACTGAGCATTGCGCTGACACTAATTTAATTTGCCACAATTAAAAACTGTAGTTCGACGATAGTTCAGAGGACAGACGACGCGCTGAGCACGGGGGAGTTGGACTACATCAACAGAGGTAAATGTAAATCTGATGCGATGATGATTGATTGATCAAGCCATCAAAGAGAAGTGGATTCAGTACGCGCATCTCTGACAGTTGAAAGAACTTGCAGCTGCGCTGGTGCGGTACTCGATCGCGGGGAACTTTCTGGGGCTTCCGGCGATCACCGTGCCCATCGGGTACGACAGGGGAGGGCTCCCCATGAGGCTCCAGTACATCAACCGCCTGTGGTCGGAGGCGACGCTGCTGCACGCCTGCACCTCGCCTACGCCATGCAGGAGGCGTGCGGCAAGGAGCACCAGAAGCCCAAGGTGCACTACAACCTCCTCACAAAACAGTAGCTCCAGCCAGCCTCGACCAAAATGGCGACTTAGGAGGCCATTAATTACAGCTGCTATAGGATGATTGATTGACTGGGTGATTGAGCTAACGATGAGAGTAATGGCGGGTAGTGAAACTTCGTCGATGTCGAGATCTCTCAACTAGGACAAAAAATTGCTCCCTCATATTATTCTCCAAACTTTATTGTAAATTTGTATTTGGTATCATTGTTCATCTTCAATGTTTGACGATTATAACCGTTAATTATTTTTTCTTATCAACAAGTTTTTCTTTAAAAATATTTTTTTATCTGAAATAACCGGTGTGGCGACGACATGAAATCGAAGATATTTACACCATCTGCTGGTGACCCAAGTGGAGCTCGGCACGGTCGCCCACCGCGAGTGAGACATGATCAATCTTTACGAGACAGTGAATTTGTGCTTCTTTTATCAATAAATTTATTTTTTATTTTTATAATTTTTTTATGCTACCGTAGCGTTAGCACGGACATTAAACTAGTACTAATAGTTGAGAGAAACACCACCACAACTTGTTAACCCGATATATGATTAGTATCGTTACAATACCATAGCTAACTAACTAAACTTAGGTAACTGTTTTTTCTATACAATAATATGGGTGAGTTTTCTATACTCCCGGGAGTAGTTACTCCCATCTTCAAAAAACCATATTGTGTATGTATTCATACTTGTTTATCAGTTTGAGTATGTTTATATACTCATGTTAAGATATTTCATGTCTTAATACACTAAAAAATTTCAAAGGAACCCGTATTTTTAATATATTACAAAAATGTCACTCACTACGGTATATAAAATAAGTATATCCACATACTCTATGTATGCATGCATACTTGACGTATATACTTCCATAGTCTAGTATGATCATATACTTCATGTAAATATACTTCGTTCGGTCATATATACCATAAATCTAGAGATATAAACATGGGAGTAACTACTCCCTGGGAGTAGAAAATAATTTCCCTATTAATATTTATAATATATAATTTGTATTGTTATATAGATTGTTGAATCTATTTGTATAATAAATTTATTTGGATATATAAATATTATTATTATTATTATTTATAGATCTAATTAAACTTAAGAAGGTTTGACCGGTATGAATAGTAGAGCGAACTTTTCCTTCTTCTTTTTTTTTGAAACGGAGCGTATGTGCGGTCGACGATACATGGAATATAGATACGAGATTCCTAACACCATCAATATAGTTATAAGACATCAACAATTATTGCACGCATGGTTTGTGACCTGATGTAGTACAAAGCGGCGTCTAGCTGCAGGTCACCGTCTTTATGCACCACCGTGAATGTGTCCAATTGTGTTATCCCTGTCAAATTCAGGCCACCGATATGGGTACTCTCGACCAGATGGAGACAATTCTGTAAAAATAATGCGCATAATAGCATGGGTGAACCTGAACCCCATGTACCACCGAACAATGTTCTTGGTTTACTTAGATACTGTACTCTATTTATCTTAAATTATTAGTCTATTCGTTTGAGCTTGTCAAGCAGAATTAGTCTTATCATTTAGTCGTAGAATGGTATTTTACTCTCGCACAGTATCTTCAACCATAGAAAATATCAGCTGAACAGGACCGATCATTTTTTTAACAACGTCGTTGCCACCAAAGCAGCTATCATACGGCCGTGGTTGTTACTCCGTACTACTTGTGGTCATACATTTGGAACTCCTAGGAGTATGATGGAGGCGGTGGACTTGCAGCCACACACGCAAGTAACAAGCTAGCGGTCTGATGACTTATTCATTGCGTTTTGTTTACTTCTGTTTACTTCCGACGCACGAAGTCACATCGTCAGAGTATCTCCAATAGTTTGGAAAAATGACTTGATATCCTTGTTTTATTGGGAAACGAAGAAAAAACATTCTCCAACAGATTGATATATGACTTGCTAAATTTTTTCAAGTTGGAATCGAAGGGCATCTACTTCTATATTTATCAAGTCAGCTTCACTTGTTATCCGGCGTTTCTATATTATTATTTTTATCAAGTTGGAATACTTTTCTATGTTATTTTTACCAAACTATTGGAGATATATGAAAAATTTACTTGCCAAAAGTTTTAGCAAGTTGCTAAATGACAACTTTTCTCAAATCAATTTTTTCAAACAATTGGAGATGCTCTTACAACTCACAATTATGCAAAGTGCGTAGTAGTAGATGCAGACTTGCAGCTAGCTAGATGCCAATCTGCCCGTGTGATATCTGTTGTTCTTTTGACTATGAAGGTATTTAGTTGGTGAGTGAATTTTTTATGTCACATATTAGAAGTTACGAAATTAATTTAGCCTATTAAAAGTAGACTAATAAAAAACAAATTACATATTCTGTCAGGAAACCATGAGATGAATCTATTAAGACTAATTAATTCGTTATTAGCTCATGTTTACTGTAGCACAACATTATCAAATCATAGACTAATTAGGTTTAAAAAACATCTCGCAAAGTTATCATAATCTGTGTAATTAGTTATTTTTATTCTACATTTAATACTTCATTCATGAGTCCAAGCATTGGATGTAATAAGTGAAAAGTTTTAGGTGTGGGAACTAAACACCTCCTATGGCCGGTTGGAACGGGCTTTAGCCCGGGTTTCCCAACGCGGCTAGGTGCTCCCAACCGGGACTAAAAACTCTCACGAGAAAAAATAATTGTGCATCCGTGAGATTCGAACTCAGCACCTCTCGCCTCGCGCACAACTCACCTACTGTCGGGGGAACGCCAAAGGGGTACCCCCAATCAACGCAAACACACGGGTTAAAACCTAGAACACTAATTAATAGCAAGCCCAGCTAGACTTAACCATCCGAATACCAACCTATCAAAACCCACAACACCGGCCCGCCACGGGAAGGCCTAGGCCCGCCAAATGCCTCCCAAACCACCTCGTGGAAGCCTGCCTCTCGAGCCCTGGCTCAAGGGGATCGAGCCCGCCACCGCCATACACCACCCCTCGAGACCCGGCACAGGGCCCTCGAACCTCGCTGGCCCGACGGCCTACCCCTCGAGGGCACATCACGCCCCTCGAGCAGCACCAAGCACCGGATGCCAGCCCCATACCGCGCATTTAATACATCCACCTACTCCAGTCACGTCCTCTGCAGCCCGACGTGTACCACAGTAACCAGGGCAGAGTCAAGTCTCGTCTTCACCACAAGCATGGGCAAAAGGGTGCCAGTACGGCACTGTTAATCCATACCCTACACTGTTGCACGTCCAAGCCACGTCTCGAGGCCCGGATGCCCACTGCTCAATCAATTTTCACGGGACTTGTCCATACCTGCGGGGGCTCGAGCCCCCCGTAGGCGCCACCTCGAGGCCGGCTCCGCGCCCCTCGAGCCCTAACTGCTTTCATGCTATTGGAGGACAGGTACTACAAGACCCGGAGGGCCCCCGCCGCGTCCTGTACATGCCGGAATGGGCGCTGTACGGCCCCCACGCCGCCACGCCTCCGCGTCCGCGCCCAGGATGGAGGCCACGCTCCAAGGACGCCACAACAGCAATGCCCACGACGGCTCCAGCGGCCCCGACAAGACAGGATTCCTACCCTACGCCATATCAAGCGTTGTACATATCTATCCTGTGTAAACCCTGGCCTCCTCTTGTTCTATAAAAGGGGACGCCAGGGCCCTTCGCGCGAAGAGGACAGGGCGCAAGTCCACGGTTACACAACTCCGAGAGACAACACACAAGTCCACACACATACACACACGAGTCCGGACTCCGGTCCACGCTCGCTGAGCTTGTATTCGCCCCTGTACAAGCACTTAGGTGCAAGTAATACAAGAACCTCCTCCCCCGCTGGACGTAGGGCCTTCTTTGCCCGAACCAGGATAAATCCTTGTGTCATCTTGCATCACCATCCAGGAAGAGAGCACGCGATCATATTGCTCGTTGGTGTCGTACCCCCGGGTTCGAAACACCGACACCTACCAACTCAGCTTTAGCCCTGGTTTCCCAACCGCGGCTAGGTGCTTCCAACCGGGACTAAAGACTCTCACGAGAAAAAACAAATGTGCATCTGTGAGATTCGAACTCAGCACCTCTCGCCTCGCGCACAACTCACCTACCAACTCAGCTTTAGCCCTAGTTTCCCAACCGCGGCTAGGTGCTCCCAACCGGGACTAAAGGCTCTCACGAGAAAAAAATAAATGTGCATATGTGAGATTCGAACTCAGCACCTCTCCCCTCGTGCACAACTCACCTCCCAACTTAGCTACACAACTCGCGTGATTCTGGACATTTTCCGTTTGAATCCACTCCTGAAGGACCTTTAGTCCCGGTTGGTGTTCGGAACACCAACCGGGACTAAAAGGTCACCCTTTAATCCCGGTTGGTAATACCAACCGAGACTAAAAGTCTTTAGTCCCGGACGTATTTTTTGTCGAGACTAAAGCTCAGTTGATAGATCATCCAAAGGCCTGTTCTGTAGTAGTGTGACCTTAAAATTTTTTCACCTATCACATCGAATATTGAGACACATGTATGAAGTATTAGATATAGATTAATTATAAAACTAATTTATTGGTCGGAGTCTACTTTGCGAGATGAATCTATTGAGCCTAATTAGTCCATGATTTGACAATATAGTGCTACAGTAGACATGTGCTAATGATAGATTGAAAGGATCAAGGTGCCCAAGAGGGAGGGGTGAATTGAGCTATTCTAAAATTTCTTGCGATAATCAAGCCCTACACTAGTCCATTTCACCTCTTGTGCCTAAAGTGTGTCTTATCTTTCTATCACACAAAAGGACTTGCACTCTAAGTTTCAATCCTACTCTAGCATGGCAATATAGGAATGCAAATGACAAGAATTAAAATGCTTAAAGTAAATACAGAATGTGAAGAGAGGAAAGGAACAAAGGGACACCCCCCTAGTTCTCGATGGAGCACCCGCGCAAGGGTATCGCTCCCCTTGGTCTGCGCAAGGACCAAATGCTCACTCCAGACTGATTCTTTGCCTCTTCGGCCCGGTGAATCGCCCACTACCGGTCACAATACGAGTTGGGTCATCCACAAGCTCCACTGGATGATCACCAAGCTCCCGATCACCACCAAGGCATCTAGGTGATGCCGATCACCAAGAGTAACGAGCACAAACTCTCACTTGAGCAAAGCAAGACAAATGAGAAAGATGGATACACACTTGCTACTCTTTTCTTACTAATGAGGTGTTTGATCACACGATTATCAAATCTCTCAACCTCACACTCAAGGATGTTAATTTTTATTCAAAGACCCCAAATAGAGGTGGTGGTGGAGTATAAATACTCCCCCACACAGTCCCTCCATGAAGGGGTAAAATCAACAGAAAAATAAGCATCGGTCACGTCTGACCCTGGCATCAGACGCGTCCTCGACCACAGTAATGGTAACATGTACTGTCTCTGACAGCACATGTCATCGGGCACGTCCGATGGTGTTCTGTCCTCTCTGAAACCTCTCTGGATAGGCATCGGATGCACCCTCTAGCGCGTTGTGCGTCCGACATGACGCTGGATCAAACCCTAAGTGAACAGTGCAACATGTACGTCTGATGCAGCCCCTCCCTAGCGCGTCCGATACAATAGGCAAACTCATTATACACTTCATGCACACATCGGACGCGTCCGATGCAGGTAGAGGCAGCGTCTGATGCCCATTTAAGGGCTCAAACGACTCTGAATTGTGACGCTACCTAAACAACTTTTGATCCTCTCGATCTATAGACTATCTCTGAGCTATCTAGAGCTATGAAAGACAAGTGTGCACCACACCTAACTCAATAGACTCACTCACCTAGATCAAGCTAACCGTCCATACTCCCCTTAATAGTACAGGCAAAGGAAAAACAAAGTCCTAAACTACTCAAGTGTCTTTCAAACACTAATCGACACTTAGACCTAACCTATCTCCAATCTTATCGTCCATCTTTTAAAAACTAAATCGATTTCCATCGCTAGGGGGCATGAATACCATTTACCCATACAATCGTCATTATTGTAATCTAACTTAATTGTTTCTGCAAAATACATATTAGTCACAATAATCTTATGTTGTCATTAATCACCGAAACCCACTAGGGGTCTAGATGCTTTCACATGTTAATTAGGCTTAATAGTTTCGTCTCGTTAATAAGTATTGTGTGGCGGTGTAATTAGTTTCATAATAAATCTATTTTTAATAGACTAAATTAGTGTGCAACATTCGATGTGATATTTTAATTTTTTTCACCCTACATCTAAACACAACCAATTGTATGTTAAGGTCTTGTTTAGTTTCCCCAACTTTTCCTAAATATTTCTAGATTCCTCGTCTCATTAATCTTTAGTTGCATGCATGAAGCATTAAATGTAGATAAAAAAATAACTAATTGTACTTTTAGTATGTATATGTCGAGACAAATCTTTTGAGTCTAGATAGTCCATGTTTGGACAAAGTTTATCAAATAACAACGGAAATGCTACGGTGCATTTCCCAAATATTTCTTGGAACTAAACAACACCTAATTTTTATTTTTTTCACAAAGACTTGCTACAACGAAGACAAGTATCCACCACGATCTGTCTCTTTTGGCTTGTTGCGTTTGGCTGCAAGTTCACGTGTCCATCTCACCGGTCATGCACCATTGATTGTTACATTAGGTGTACATATATGTAGCTCTGAAAAGTCACAACTGGATTATAGTTACAACTTCGACACTGCAGAAAGGCCAATTGTATTTTAGGCCTTATTCGGTTATTTTAGAACGAAGGTCTGAAATGATTCCCGACCGGAATGATTCATCAATCCGGTCCAACAGAATTTCTTCAGGTGGTGGATCAAGAACATGAAGATCTCAGCCCCAGCGCGCAGAGGCTTTGATTCGTTGGTCTTCGTGGTGGGGTGGCAGATTTGGAAAGAACGAAACCGCCGAGTTTTCAACTCGGAGTCAAGCACGGTCCCGTTGCTTATCCAGTGCATTATCGAGGAGGCTAGTGCTTGGTCCATGGCAGGAATCAAGCCCCTGCGTAACCTGTTGATGCTGCTGTAGCCAAGGCTCTTGTGCCTAGTCGCAAAATCTGCTTTGTGTAATACAAGTTCAATATGTTGATCCTGTTGGTAATCATCATTACCAGCAACTACTTTGTAAAACTCCTGTTTCTTCTTAATGAAAAACGTGTTTTCGCACGGTCTCGAAAAAAATTGTACTAATCTTAAAGAGCTAGAATGATTCTTGGTCGGAATGTTTCATTAATTTGTATTAATCTTAAAGAGCTGGAATTATTCTAGGTTCAATTCGAAATAACCGAACGGTCTCTTAAGCTTTTCACAAAGGCTTGCTACAACCAAGACAAGTATCGAAGACCACTAAGGCTTACACCACGATATGGGCTTTTTATCACCTTTGGTGTCATCATCTACACAACTTATAACCTAAGGAAGGATCGAAGGAGTCTTCTCGATTCTCGTCCTCGTACACAAAGTCTCAATCGCTCTACACTAACGACGCGTTTGGTTGGAGCTTAAGTAACATAATCTGATTCTATCGTTATCCATTTGCGTTGGTTTTTGTTTGTTTCAAACAACACTGCAATCAGTTACGGCGCGTGGAAACGCGATACCGCTCCAGTGTGAGGGTTATCTATTAACGATGTTGCTCTAACCATTTCCATGCGGAAGCAAACAAAACACATAACGAACCATTTTGGAATCATTAACGGTGTCCACCGATGACATTTACGTTTTCATTTGTGTTTGTGAACCAAACAACACCTAAGCTTAGAGGGCCGACGTCACCGGAGAGTCAAATTGATTTGATTCTTGGAGCAACATAATTTATTTCAAATTCTCTTCATCATTAAAAATCGATACGTAGGTTCATCATCATTGACAGGGAAAGCTATAACAATTCGATGAGTTCTGATTTTGACAAGAAGCTTGAGTCGACCATACAAATGCATCCACATCCATACTATAGTCGGTGACTCATTGACTCTCGTAATAAGGAAAAGGTAACACAAATAATAAGGATTGTGTGAGGATCCTGTGTCATTCTCTCGTTCAATACACTTTAATCCGACTAATCATTGGAGCCCGTGCTGTGAGCTCCGCTGGCGCAAAAAAACCGTCCGATCAAGTCGTAAGAGAACATACACTTTAACCACGGCGCCCCCAACAAACTTACATAAAGAATAGGCACGTCCAGAATAGAAAACCACATTTTGGATGTTAATTTTAACTTATTTTGACCATATAAACAGCTTATAAGATGTATTATTAAGCATGCCCTTCGAGGATATGACTTGCAAGCTTCCCAGAGTTATAAGTTTGTATTTTAATTTAAACATTATGCGGTAGCAAGAGAACTCTATCTATACGAATATCTTCGAGAAAGGTCATTCTTTTTACCACTGACACTACAACGACATCATCAATTTACATATCACATTAGATATTCACCTACAACTTAATTTTATTTATGTAGTCTAACAATAACCAAAGTGAATTCAGATAGACCAGGCCTAGCTATACTACGTTAAGGAACAAACCAATTTCAATCTGCAAGAAAGGTTGTTGTCAAAAAAAAAACTGCAAGAAAGGTGTGTTATAAAAAAACTACAAGAAATGGTGAGAGTTGAGAAACAGAAGATGCCAATGTAAGAAAGGGACTCAGCAATGAAATACCACATGAAATTGGGGATAGTCACAAACTCACTACTATCTGCGGTTGAATGATTTGTGCAGCCTAGATTTTTTTTTTTTTTGAGGGAAATCTGTGCAGCCTAGATATGACCTGGATCAAACCGCGCGCGGCCCGGCCTGGATGGATTGCTGGGCCAGGAAAGCGCCTCGTACTGGGCCAGGAAAAGCGCCTCGTACTGGGCCAGGACGGAACATGGACGCCCGTGTTCTTTCGTTCACAGCGAAGGCGGAGGCGGCCTTATAACTGGACGCGCTAGGGTTTTCAACTTCCTCTCCGCCGCCGACGCATCCAAACCCAAATCGAGCCACCGCCCTCTCCTACTACTCCTCTCCTTGCGGCGGCGTCGGCGAGCAATCACCACCGCCAGCGCGCCACGATGAGGCCGATCCTGATGAAGGGCCACGAGCGCCCGCTCACGTTCCTGCGGTACAACCGCGACGGGGACCTGCTCTTCTCCTGCGCCAAGGACCACACACCCACGGTCTGGTACGCCGACAACGGCGACCGCCTCGGCACCTACCGGGGCCACAACGGCGCCGTCTGGACCTGCGACGTCTCCCGCGACTCGGCGCGCCTCATCACCGGATCCGCCGACCAGACAGCCAAGCTCTGGGAGGTCAGCACGGGGAAGGAGCTCTTCTGCTTCCGCTTCGACGCGCCGGCCAGGTCCGTCGAGTTCGCCATCGGGGACGCGCTCGCCGTCGTCACCACCGACAACTTCATGGACCACGTCCCCACTGTCCAGGTCAAGCACATCGCCGAGGACATCGACGACCGTTAGTGCTTTTGCCTCCTCAACTTAACAACGCTTCGTTTATGCCTCCTCTGTTGTTTTGTTTGAATGGCAAGCCAGAACCCTAGACCTTGAGATGCTGTGTGTGTATGATGTATGCAGAGACGGAGGAGTCTGCACTCGTCATCACCGGCATCAAGGGAAGGATCAACAGGGCCGTTTGGGGGCCGCTGAACAGGACCATCATCACTGCCGGGGAGGATGCCACCGTTCGCATCTGGGACTCAGAGGTTAGGATAGCATGCTTTATGTACCTGCAAATAGTGCTGATGGCCGCTATAATTTGGTTATCTAGCCGTAAGAATGGGGCTCTGGGCATCTGGTGGTCATACAATTTGCCTTTACTATATAATATGCAATGTTTTTTTGCCCTCCTGATCAGTCACGATAGAGGTGTGTTGATATGTTTAGTTGTATTCTTAGAAGTTTATAATTCCGAATTTCACTTTACTTTCATCAGCTTTAGTGAACTAGAAGACAATGACCAACTAATATGCTAGTAGTAGTAGTATCTGCAGAACTGGACGCATACTTTCTGATAACTGCTTCGATTGTTACTCTAGTCTATATAACAATGCATGATTATTTATTTAATGCACCATTTACCCACAAGAAACCTGCTGTGCTTTTATATATCCATGCTGCTCCTTCTCTGTCTTTTTCTGCACTGCTAAAAATGTTAACTGTTTCTCCATAACAATGGCGACATTTTTTCACATCACTCATGGGATGCTCTTTGACTTGTATGTAGACTGGAAAACTGTTGAAAGAGTCTGATAAAGAATCTGGACATCAGAAGGCCATTTCGTCATTGTCAAAGTCCTCAGATTGGTCACATTTCATTACTGGTTCCTTGGATAAATCTGCAAAGGTTAGAATTTGTTCATGTTGACTGTCATAAAGATATTTATGGTTCCCTGACATTCAATTTTCCATGCATAGCTATGGGATACAAGAACTCTAACCCTGATCAAGACTTATGTCACAGAGAGACCTGTTAATGCTGTTGACATCTCTCCCACTCATGATACGGTATGTTCCTCTTCACAAACTTATTTATATACGTCTTTTATAAAGACTAGGTTGTGTGAACTCAAGACTTAATTTGTTTGACAGTTGGGTGGATGGTTATATAGCTGGTATTGCAAAGTGTCTCTTTGTCTTAGTGCATTTTGATGCAATCATAGGTCATGATTTTGTATATATTTAACTGCTATCAGCAATTGCTTCTATTGATGTGTACACTTAGAGAAAAGTAATTTAAGCCTTTAACCTATGGCTTATACATTGTGTTAGCTGTTTTTTTTTTTGTATTTACTGTAGAACACTATTTATCATGTTTTTTTTTGAACCATAAGTAAGCGGATTGTGGTTGTGGTCTACATACGATGCTGAGCCCAGTGGTACCATCATCTGTGTTCCATTTTCCTAAGATTTTAGTTTCTGTTTTTAGGTGGTTCTAGGAGGTGGTCAGGATGCAATGAATGTGACTATGACTGATCGACGTGCTGGTAAATTCGAGGCTAAATTCTATCACAAGGTAATTTCTTCCAGTTAATAAAGTGTCAAGCTATTACTCCTTTTGTGTTACTTAATTACTAACTCTTGTATGCTTACAATATCTGAACTCTTCTAATTAAAACTTTCTCCTTTAGATTTTGCAAGAGGAAATTGGTGGTGTTAAAGGACATTTTGGGCCAATTAATGCTTTGGCATTTAATCCTGATGGGCGGAGGTAATATTTTGATCTGACAGTGCTTGTCTTTTTTAGTTATTGTTGTTAGTGTCAACAGTTGCCCACTTGTTGTCTAAGGTTATGCCCATATTTTGGTGTTTTTTTACTGTATATGCTCAATGATTCAGCCATGGTAAATCATGGCAATATACGCTATTCTGATCCATACAAAGGATGTCATCAACTTTTCTGAGAGCAGGATTTTTGTTGCTATGTGTAATTTTCATTAGGTTTTCATTGATTTATCTTTTGCAAATCTACTTTCTCTGAGACTCTGACTCTGAAAACACTTTTTCTAGCAAACTAGCTCATTTGTGTGGCAATGTAACAACTTGCCTTGATTTGGCATTTTATCTCACTTTTCTTTAACTTAATCTGCTCAAGTATTTTAGACTTCTATATTGACAAGTATTTTGTCTGTAAACATATTTTATCTTTTACATATGTCTATGACATATCTGGTCTTCATTGATTTCTGAAGCTATTTATTTTTACCTTGTATATGGCTGTATGTCTCCTTCAGCCATACTTTACATGTAGTTCAGTGATTATAGCCAATCACATTGGCAATATACGCTATGCTGACCTCAGTTCGATGAACATTTTTACTATGAGAGCTACATGCTGCCCACAGTAGCTTACCATTAATCTGGCCTTTTAAACTGTTTCTTTTTTTATTATTGTATATGCATCTTTGGGATCTGATAGCTCAATGATTTCAACCAGGCACTCTGGTTATATACGCTATTCTGATTGTTGCTGTTGAAAAAATTATTATTCATGAGAGCTACCATTGTACCCTATCAACATGCATTGTAGATACTTTTGCTCATTCTGCCCACAGTAGCTTACCATTAATCTGACCTTTTAAAGTGTTTCTTCTTTTCTTATTGTATATTCATCTTTGGGATCTGGTAGCTCAATGATTTCAACCAGGCACTCTGGTTATATACGCTATTCTGATTGTTGCTGTTGAAAAAATATTATTCATGAGAGCTACCATTGTACCCTATCAACATGCATTGTAGATACTTTTGCTCATTCTGCCACAGTAGCTTACCATTAATCTGGCCTTTTAAAGTGTTTCTTCTTTTATTATTGTATATGCATCTTTGGGATCTGGTAGCTCAATCTGGTTATATACGCTATTCCGATTGTTTCTGTTGAAAAATAATATTATTCATGAGGGCTACTGTTGTACACTATCAACATGCATTGTAGATACTTTTTCTCTTATGTTTTGATTTTTTTAGTAAAAAAGTTTTTTTCCCTAATTCTGTCTGTGTTTCTTTAATCTTGTTAGCTTTTCAAGTGGTGGTGAAGATGGATATGTAAGGCTGCATCATTTTGATTCCGACTACTTCAGCATCAAAATGTAGATAAAGAACACCACAGACTAATCCAAGGTAATACTTCAGCTGCTAGCTATTCATGAAGATTGGTTTGTCAATTCTGTTATCACTCGCTACTTAGTGTATTGTTGAACTATGTAATGGTTTAGATAATTGTCAGTAGAGAAATTATCTTTCCCCGCATTAGTAAATAAATAAATATAAATATGCAATCAAACCTTGTGGTTTGACTATTTTTTAGGTAAATGTTTGGGTTATTATACACATGTCAGCTGCATCTCTGGTCTGTTCTAACAAATGACTACACTGAAATATCAATTGTGTCAATCATATAAGGATTCCATTTCTTGCATTCAGATTCAAACCCCTGTTGCGCTGGTTTTTAGGTTGTCTTTGTTTTAACCTTGATCCTGTAATTTCTTTTCAGGCTGTTTGAGGCCCAGCTGGTTCAATTTCTTGATTCAGATGCTGCTGGTTGGTCATGACGCATGCAGAGCAGGCTCAGATCCTAGGTAGTTGCAGTCTGTTGCTTGTTAGACTAAGTTGCTCTGGAGAAGCAGCATTTTGTTCTGCTTGAAGAAGTTTGTACACACTTGGCAATGAAAAGATCCTTGAACTGAGTTGTCATTCTCGCTCCATGGTTTCCAATTTTGTTTCGATTTGTATTCTCTGTTCATCAAATCCTTCCAATACGTTAGTGTACACATTTCACAATCTGTGTTTTTTCTCTCTACATATGAGGCTGTATATTACTGAATTAGTGAATTGGCTAAACCTACTATATCATCCGCCCTCCATTTCGTAACTGCACGATCAAGTTTGTGAGCAGTTTGAGTGTGATGTCGCCTACTTCGGGAACTTTAGTCATTTTAATTACTCGAAAATATAAAATACTATTCCTTTTATCATAAATTATAAATCATTTCAAGAATCTTGAAGAGTTAGTTTTTAGCTTTGATCAAATTTATATAATAAGATAATAACATTTATCATACCAAGTATCATTAGATTTTTTATTAGTTATATTTTTATAATATACATATTTGATATTATAATTCTTTGTTTTTCTCTTTATAATTTTAGTCAAAGTCTCTTCAAAATTCTTGGAATGACTTCAATTTAGGGAATGGAGGAAGTACTACGTAGTAGATTGGCTGGTGCTGCAAGTTTGTAACCTGACGTGGATATATGGAACATATATAAGTACTTCATCTATACTAAATTATAAGATGCTTTCCCTTTTTCTAGGTATTATTTTTTGCTACAATGTATCTAGAAAAGTCAATATGTGTCTTATAATTTAGAAAGAAGAGCGAGTAGCAATATTTTCTTCCTATCACACTACCTATCATATATTTTGGCTAGAGAAATTAATAGGGTGTTTATTTTAGCTAGTATTAAAACATATTTGGGCTACCTAAATACACAGATAAAGAATCTATTTTAGGCAGCACCGCTGGGCAAATCTTAGATCGATGAAGTTGGGAGAATTAGGTGGAAGACCTCGAAAAAAACTCAGTTTAGGTATTAGGCCTTTTCATTTTCGAATTTGGGTGGAAGGCCTTGAAACAAAATTTTCTTAAGTGAAAGGCCTTATGTTCATTTTCAACACTTGATGGTGTTAAGTAGATGATAAAAAGATGATTTTACCCCCGAGTCAAAAAAAATAAAAAAAGAATTCTGATTGTTTATAATATTTTGAGTATATGTATATATTTATATTATTCTCAATAATATATACATTCGGAATTCTTTATAATAATCTCAATAATATAAATATATACATTTACTACAAATATTATAAACAATCAGAATTCTTTTTTTTATTTTTTTGACTCAGGGGTAAAATCATCTTTTTATCATGTACTTAACACCATCGAGTGCTGAAAATGGATAGAAGGCCTTCCACCTAAGAAAATTTTGTTTCAGGGCCTTCCACCCAAATTCGAAAAAGAAAAGACATGATACCTAAACCGAGTTTTTTTCGAGGCCTTCCACCTAATTCTCCCTTAATATAAAGGCTCCCTTAATATAAAGGCTTCACTGCCCCCAAACATATCGCCTATTATTGATGAAAATATTCCATAAATATGTGTATCTGGTTTGAAGATTCACTCAAGTCAGGTGGATAAATTCCAACATAACAAAGCCTGTGGATATATACTTGGAGTCGATGGATGACGAAGGAATCATTCCTTTTATGCTTTGGCATATATATATATATATATATATATATATATATATATATATATATATATATATATAGGACGATGATCATGCACGGTGCAAACTAAAGCACAATGCACCAAACAAAAAGCTAGGCTTCTCCCATCGCTGAACTTCCTGCAGTGCAGATGCTCTCTCTTGCTCCGAAATAAATTAATAAAACCTTTTGCATGATGCATGTATGACACACACACACGAGGCAATCATTTTAGTGGCCCTCGATAAATCTGCGCATATCTCTCGTGCAATTTGTAGTATATTTTTTTGTGGAATTTTGCTGCATATCTCTCGTGCAATAGTAGTATATTTTTGTGGAATTTTGCTGCTGCTGCTGCTCTTGTTTTGTGTGTGTGTGTGTTGGTAGTTTAGGTGGAGGACAAATTGTGTTTATTTATGTCATATCAAATTCAAAGCCGTCGTTGTCGAAGGGACAGCCATGTGCTAATCGGATTGTTCTCCTGGCCCTTCGGAATATGCGGACGACAGCAGCTGGGACATCAAAAGCAACGTCGTTACTCCATCCATCCATAGTGTTTTTTTGTCGAGGGCTCAGCAGCACCTTTTTTTTTTTCTTGAAAGCGGCTTCTACGTTGTAGAAAATAGAGCCGATTTATCAACAATGCGTGCGCAGGGAAAAAAAAGTAGGTAAAAAAGTACAACATTATATATTTATATTGGATAAACCTTTTTTAATTGGACGAAGGAGTCTGATTCTATAATGTTTTTTTTTTCTGGCGTCTACTAGTTCAGAAAAAGTGTCTATAGGACTATGCCCTAGCTATGGGCGTCAATACGGTCTCTACTCTCTAGTCTAGTAATTAAATTACTGAAATATCATCCTATAATCCATTGTATGCTGAATCCAAATACTCCATCTCAAAAGATGGGAGTTCTAGAATAGTGCTCAGTCAAACTATCTTAAATGTAACAACAAGGCATTAATACTTATCATACTATATAAGATCATTAAATTTGTAATGGAACATATTTTCATTATATAGTTATTTGGAGTGTAAAATGTGTATACTACTTTGTTTTCTATAAATTCAACTGGACTTAAACTAGTTTGACTCTGACCAAAATTAGAATTACATCCTTTCTAGAACAGAGGTAATATAAGCTAATGGCCAGAGTTAGGGAGTTAGAGGTTTCATTGCACGAGTCTTTCCCCGACATATATATACACGCACAAATAAAAAAGAAAAAGAAGAGTATCATGTGATGGATTGGTTAATTTGAGGGGCCTGAACTCTAGGTTCTCTCGATGATGTGCAATTACCTAATCACTTGGTACCAATCTGGACTTGGTAAACTAAGACCTTGTTTGGAGAAAGCAAAGCAAAGTCTCTCTCGGTCATATATTGCTGTCCCCGTAATATAATAGGCTAGCGATACCAAGTATCCCCTCTATATCTATAAAAAGATATAACTATAATAAAATTTATTATGCAGTACTTATTCGCTCGCTACCTAAGCTAGGTCCTATTAATTAAATATAATGACTATTACTGGATTAGTTCTTAATAAATCCACCTCCTCTCACATTGTCTTGTTCGTTTTATCGTTTTTACGACTAATTTCGACTGTTTTAATAGTATTCTATAAGAGAGAATAAAACGAAGTGTGACTGATAAGGTAAACAAACAGCACTATTGTCTTTTTGAAACGAGGAATTCCTAGGCACTTGGCAGCAATACCGTATTCAGCATTTTGGCTAGCATGAGGACTATAATAAGCTTATTCGCGGAAACAGTGGCGTACTTTGTTGTCTGACTTTCTACGTGTTCATCCATGCAAGCATTTCCTAGTTTCTGCGTGTTTGTTTGACAGTGACAGGGTGTGTGTGTGCATCGATCGATCCATGTTCTGCCATTTGACCTGGGGATCTGTTCTTTTTCTCTCTCTCTTTCTCGCAGGGGAGTTTATCATCGTGACATTTTTTTTATAAATAAATCCTTTATTAAACAAAATAAAGAAACTGGTCCGAGCTTCTACAGTTTAGCTGGCCACGTGCACACTGGATCGATCAGAATTCAGAACGGAGGAGGACTCTCTGGCCCTTGTCACGCCATGACTTGAAGCAAAGAAATTGCTTCCCCTGTTTTCACCACTTGAGACTAGGCATATGCCTACTCTAATAAGCCTTTGTGCACCCTAGGTTCTTAACTAAGACCTTAACTAGCACATTTTAACTAATTAAACAAAACCGCTATGAAATCTTCATCCTAGTTGATGCTATTATACTGATTATTGTTCGGCTCCATGGCTCCATCTCATGTGTCCAGCTTGCTTCCTTGTCCATCTGATCTGGGATTGCTGATTCAGACCCAGAACTACACCAAACACAGAGTAACATCCATTTATTATTTATTATATCTTATGAATCCCGTTCGCTGAAAATAAAGGTCATTTGGGTGCTACTACATACCGTGAATAAACTTTCGGGGTGTTTGGTTCGGACAAGTAAAGTTTAGTCGTGTCACATCGGATGTTTGATACTAATCTAAAGGAGTATTAAACGTAAACTAATTGCAAAACTAATCACACATATTGAGACTAGTTTACGAGACAATTATTTTTAAACCTAATTAGTCCATAATTTGCTAATATTATGCTACAGTAAACCTACGCTAATCATAGACTAATTAAGTTTGATAAACTCATCACAACTTTTGCAATTAGTTTTATTTATGTTTAGTTATTTTAATAGTATTCGAACATTCGATATGATGAGGGCTACAATGCATGTCCAGTTATATATTTTGCGCAATCATGATGTCAGATACATCAATTTTCGTGTGTCAACAGTGCCGTCTGTGGTCCGTGTTCGTCCAAGCTTACTTGCAAGCTGAAGCCAAGGTGCACATGCATGTCCAACCGGCCAACCCTCTCTCCTCCTCTCAAGAAAAATCCATAACAAAAAAGAAAGTGTCATGCGTGGATTTCTTTCTGTTTCTGGGGACGGATGGACGGACCATTGGTTCGCAAAATGTGGATATCGAGAGCGCGTTTCTGCAAAATGGCGTCAAAGGAAAGGACCAACCAGAGGATAGCACGTGGCAGCGGCCACCGCCTCTGGTGTCAAGCTGGTCATACCACACACAGAGCCATGCCCTTGAGAGACTTTTTTTTTGTGAATTATGCCCTTGAGAGACTTGAGATAGACCGTGGAAGCGATTACATATTTTTTTTTAGATTACGGAACGAGTGTTTCAGCCTTCACATTCACAAGTGAATGCTTAGAGCTTAAAAATACAATAAGGGAACTTAGCCCAATCTTCCGCTATTCGGAAAGTTCAACAATAGTCTGTTACGATACCCATACAGGCAATACAACCAAAAGCACCACTGATCCCACTCCAAACCAAATCTAGACTCACAAATTCAACCAAACTAAACAGGGAATTCTACAGTTCAATCCTCTTTTGGTTCCTCCAGCCATAAGATCCGAAGAGTTGCAGCGCCACACCTTCAAGAAGTCTGCAACCCTCTTTCATATTTCTTCTCTCTTCCTCTTTAGACAACATGGACCATTGTCTGATCCAAAAAGTTCCCCTGAAGATTACCTGCAAATCTGAATTAGTAACTAAATTTTGGAATACTGCATCATTTCTATTCAACCAAAGTACCCAACATAAGGCTGCTATCCCCACAATCAATTGATTTCTTAGCCTAGGAGCGAATCTCCTTATCCAAGATCCCAACATGTGTGAAGTGCTTTTTGGTGCAATTTACGTGTCACGTCGTCTCAAGAATGCGACGATGAACCACCAGCCATCCTTGGAGCTTGTTGGCCTAATTTGCAGGCCCTCGCGTCTTGATGACAATTGACAAGAGAGAGCTTTCTTTCTCACTTCCCTTTCTTGCTGCTAGCTAGTTGGAGCATTTCATGAAGGCTATCTTTTGGCTGCCGATACTACTTAGGACAAAAACAAGATCTTTATGGATATAGATAGATAGATAAATATGTAAGCCTACATTATTTTGTCGATGCATCCACGCGGACTCAACCTCTACAAGCACCTTCACAAAGACTGAGATAGAGACAAAAGATCTCAATATTAACGAAGTTACCACAAACGTTTTGTTATCGATAAGCACGTCATCTGCCACAAAAAAGTGTAATACCATCAAATTACAGAATAAATTTAGAGAACTACGAGCACCTGCCTCATGATAAGAACTTAAACCTAGATAAACAGTTTCCAAACTTGCCAATATCAATTGATAAATTAGTTAGTAGCTGCCAGCTGTAACCGGTTACTAGCCACCATGCTCTCTAGAATTTTTCATTATTTTCCCTTATTTTTTTATTTTTCATGTAGGCTGTTACAAGATGTAAGGCACAATATATTAATTAGAAATTTAGGCCACAATATAGTTTTTGTTTTTTTGGATTTATTTATTTTAGAATTTAGTGTTGTTAGTCTTACAGTGGCAAATGATGCTTATGTTGTAGTGACTTGTTCAATCTCAAAATCTATCCGCTTAATCTTTCAAAGATAGTCATAGAGGTAGAATCTGTATGCATGCCTTTACAAAAACTGGCGTTCGCAAAGAAAAAAAACATACCTAGGCCTTGATACACTCAAACTATTAACTTTTTTTCACTCTCTCTTCATCACATCACCATCACATCAATGTTTGGACGCATGCATAGAGCATTAAATATTGGTAAAATAAATAACTAATTGTACTTTTAGTATGTACACGTCGAGACGAATCTTTTGAGTCTACATAGTCCATATTTGAACAAAGTTTGTCAAATAACAACGAAAGTGTTACAGTTGAGAAAAAATCTCACCCTACATATCTAAAAACAAGGCCTTCATTTACGTTGGAAGAAGAAAGTTTATGTTTGGGTCTTGTCACTTGTGGTTGTGGACATCTTCCTCTAAGGCTACCTACATGAATTGTCGATAGACCAGGGGCCATAACGGAAAAATTGCTCTAACTAAAATCCAACCAACAAGAACTCGTTTCCCCCCATTCCACCTCTTATTTTCCGAGATCACATACCGCGTATTACAATCTCAAAATTCCGTTCACGTATAATCACCGTATCTCCCTCTCCTCAAAATACTCCCAGCCCAAGAAGATCGATCACACACACGACACGAGGGGAAAAAAAAAAGCAGAAGTTCCTGCGGCGGAGCCCCGGAGCCGGAGGCATATTCCCGTCCCGGAGATCCCGTACCCGACCTCCTCCCTCCCCTGATAAACGCAAGCCTGTGCCTGCCCTCCTCACGGAGTCTAGCGAGGGAGAGAGAGATAGGTAGAGAGAGCCGGGGCGAAGAGCCAAAGATGCGTTCTTGAGGAGCCTGTGCAGGGGAGGTCCAATCCAGAGGCCGCCATTCCTTTTCTCCCCCCCCAACCTCTGCACGCTGCTCTTCAGATCCAGCAATCCGGGTTCGTTCTTTTTTTTTTGCCGGTAAGGAAGCCCCATCTTGATTTCTAATGATGCTTTTGTTTTGCGGGGGATCTTTTATGTTGCTGCGAGCGGTCAAAACCAAATCTTTCTTCCTGGGGCTGGATGACTGGATGGGTGCATGCTTCTAGCCGTCTGGAGTGCTATTACTTGCAGTTTTTTCGGGGATTTGTGCGGATTTGTTCAGTTCGTCCCGACAAGGATCGTGCAGCGTGTATCATATTCATATTGTTGTCTATATACTTGGGGAATTGATGGTTGAGTTCTGAATTGATGTCGATTGTACGTTATTAATTTGAAGCAGAATTTGTTAGACATTCTTCCTTGTGTTAATTTATGCCATGTTTGTATGTTAATTAAATAAATGCGTGTATGTAGCTAGCATGTTGGTTGGGGGCATTTTTCACTGTTACCACCGACTTGACTCCCATGTTTGATGCTAGTACTAAGGAATGTTACTAGTGATGTTCGATTTTTACCTACCTGCTGTTCCACGGTCTTGATACTACAATGGATGTGTTAGTTTATCATTCACATCAGTGCTAGATATGATTCTTTTCTGTGAAATAAGATCATGATTGCAAAAGCACAGGTCGGTGTCAAGGGAAAGTTCTATTTCTCTATCCAAGTTGGGTGCATATTTATACGTTTGCTGTGGTAGGTCAACTTTGATTCAAAATATAGAATTGCATAATAAGATGCATAATACTGAAGACTTGAAAGCGAAGCCGTTTACCCTTTGTTGAAGTTAGATTTCTTATCAGAAATGTTGTGTTTATGCTTGACAATCAGCAATGTCATTCACTAATAATTTTTCCATGCTGCAAATCGATTCTAAAGCTTGATGTGCATTCTCTAATGGAGGTTTATCAATTTTATTTTGTATGATTGATTGTTTCTGCATTTCTTAAAAATTAGTTCATTTTCCAGCTTGTCAGGCATATAATTCAGAGCATTCATTATTTTAATGATATTGTAATTTCCTGTGTTATATTGTTTTCTCATCTACATCCATTATACTCATCATGCAGGTTGGTGCATACTCTATAGTGGTTCTCTACTTAGCATCAAGTCTTGACATGGCAATGGCCTCGTAGCTCACGGCTCTCTAATAAGAATAATTTTAATCAAAATGAAATGATAGCATCATGCTATCTTAGGTTATTTGGATAGTTTCTTAGGATAGCAAAATTGTCTTACATAATGGAGATGATGCCCACTCAAGCATTTCTCCTGGGAGATATACAATTGTAATTACACCAGAAGTCCAGAACTGTACTTCTAATAAGAACAACATCAGCTGTAACATTAGTAGTAAGAAACAGTCCAGATAGCGAAGAAGTTCAGCAGTTGGCCTGCTCTTTCAGGTACTATGTCACATTTAGGGGGAAAATGATTTATAATGTTATTTTGATGGAGTACTTATTTGCCTCAATAATCATGTAGGTACTGTGTGTGTTCCTGAAATTTCATGGAGACTTTGATATCTCCACCAGGCTCATCAAAGCAATCAGCTGTCCGCAAACCTTCTCCTGGAAGCTCTCTTAAGGATCTGTGCCTTGTTTCCAAACAAGGGTCAATAGCTGAAGTAGAATCTGCTTTGGCCTTGTTGAAAAAGAGTGGTGGGAACATTGATGGGAGAAATGCATTTGGCCTTAGTGCCCTCCACCTTGCAACGTGGAGAAATCATCTACCCATTGTGAGGAGACTCCTAGATGCTGGCGCTGATCCAGATGCAAGGGTATGCACTACCTTTTAGCGTGCTTTCTCTGTTTATCTTTGCTTTGAGCATTATTTTCTTTTAGTTATAATCCCAGTAAAAGCCTCAGCTGTATCAAACCACTTTTTAAAAAAGTGGCTTTGAACAAAACCTCATGCAGATAAACTCATTTTGATTACTAAAAATTTCTTTGGTCTGGTGCTTGCTTGATTTTGCTTATTCACCGTTTGGTTTTGTTTGTAAATTCTCACTAAAATTCCACTGTTGCAGGATGGAGAATCTGGCTGGAGTAGCCTGCATAGAGCGCTTCATTTTGGTCACCTGTGTATTGCTGGTGTTCTTTTACAGTTTGGTGCTTCCCTTACTTTGGAGGACACTAAGGGCCGTACACCTGTTGACCTTCTCTCATGTCCAGTATCACAGGCCAATGGAGATTCTCCGAATGCAGGTAGCTTTCTTCTGTCCCAGGGAATGGCTGTATCTTATGTTACATCTATCTAGTCTGATGCCCTCTTGGCAATTTGTCTTGCTTTATGAAAGTTTTGATTTTTTTTTTCATTTAGTTGCAACGGAAGTCTTCAGTTGGGGAAGTGGGACAAATTATCAGCTGGGAACTGGCAATGCCCATATACAAAAACTACCATGCAAAGTAGATACCTTGCATGGGTCATATATCAAAACAGTTGCTGCATCGAAGTTCCATAGTGTAGCAGTTAGTTCTGATGGTGAACTATACACATGGGGATTTGGTCGAGGTGGTCGTCTTGGTCATCCAGATATTCACAGGTGAGGAATTGCATGATGTTAAAATGAGTTGTTTTTTAACAGATCAGAAAATTGTTTCCTCATCACTTTTGTTAGTCGCTTGGATTATCTACTCCCTCCAGTCATAGAAACATGTTGCTTAGGACAAGATTTAGCCAAACCATTAAAACTGCAAACAGCAATGAGTTTTAAATTGTTTATTTGAAAACATGCAACCGAAAAATACTTGCAAAGTTTCATAGTTTTGAATATTTTTGAGAATCTACTCTAGAACAAATTAGTGGTCAAAGAAATGTACCAAAGACTTGAAGCTGTTCAAAGTAAAAGAAATGAAGGCTAAATTGGAATAATTGTAAGCCAAAGTAATTGAGCAGTAATGTCTCTTTCCCTGTGTAAAATTTTCCTCATTGTTGAGTAAGTATATGAAAACTGTCATTCTGTTACAGCGGCCAGACAACTGCTGTGATTACCCCTCGCCAAGTGACAGTAGGATTAGGCCGTAAGCGAGTTAATGTTGTGGCTGCAGCCAAACATCATACTGTGATTGCTACAGAGACGGGGGAATTGTTTACCTGGGGATCAAATAGAGGTACGTGTGGTGCATTTTTAGGCAACATGAACTGTGGGCACATATTTCATGTTCATGTCCTTCCTAATAATATTATTTTCCCCTTATGGCCTGCAACAAAATCCTCTGAATGATGCAGAGGGTCAGCTTGGTTACCCTTCTGTTGATACCCAACCAACACCAAGGCGTGTTAGTTCGCTCAAGCAAAGGATAATTTCTGTAGCTGCTGCAAACAAGCACTCTTCTGCAGTTGCCGATACTGGCGAAGTATTCACCTGGGGTTGCAATAAGGAGGGCCAGCTAGGATATGGCACTTCAAACTCAGCATCAAATTGTATGCCAAGAATGGTGGAGTACTTGAAAGGAAAAGTATTTAGAGGTGTATCTGCAGCAAAATATCATACAATAGCGTTAGGAGTTGATGGAGAGGTAAGTTGTTATTCTTGGAAGTTTGATTTTTACACGTTGTTCTTGCATTATGAGAATTGAACAGATCTATTGATTTAATCCTTTTTTTTTCAGGTGTTCACTTGGGGCCATCGCCTTGTTACCCCACGGCGTGTCGTAGTAGCTCGATGCCTTAAGAAGGGAGGGAATACAAATCTGAAGTTTCATCGCATGGAACGACTTCAAGTGATTTCAGTGGCTGCTGGAACCACACACAGTACTGCCTTAACAGCTGATGGTGCTCTTTTCTACTGGGTTTCATCAGATCCTGATCTAAAATGCCAGCAGGTTTGGTTTCTTACCTGCTAAGGTCTTAATTGGTATATCAGTAGTTTGTCCATGTTCGCATAACATCATCTTTGTACAGATCTTTTCAATGTGTGGAAGGGATATTGTGAACATCTCGGCTGGAAAGTACTGGACCGCTGTGGCTACATCAACAGGTGATGTTTTCATGTGGGATGCAAAGAAACGTAAGGATGAAATGCCAATTTTTACTCGGGTGCATGGTGTTAAGCGAGCAACATCTGTTTGTGTTGGTGAAACACATATGCTTGTGCTCTCAAGTATATACCATCCTGAGTATCCGCCCAAACCTAAAAGCCAAGGCATAAAATCCATGTTAGAATGGAACAGTGGAACAGAAGAGTTGGATGAAGATATCCTGTTTAATGATGTTCAGCCCAACAGTGGTTTATCAGGAAGCAGTGGTGAAATGAGCAAAGGTGTGCCTAGCTTGAAAAGCCTCTGTGAGAAGGTTGCAGTTGAGTATTTATTGGAGCCAAAAAACGCGATACAACTTCTTGAAATTGCTGATTCCTTGGAAGCCAAGGAGCTCAAGAAACATTGCGAGGTAATGGACATAAATTAATAATGCACTGGTGTGCTGCAGCTTACAAGCACTAATCTTCTGTTACTATATATTTTGTTTTTATCTTTCTTCAATGCAACCGTTGCTTATTAAATTCCATATAGATATAGATGTTTCTGATACTCGATTGTTGAATATCCTGCAGGATTTAGCTATTCGCAACCTCGATTATATTTTCACAGTGGGAGCTCCTTCAATTATGAATGCGTCTCCTGAAATTCTTGTGAACTTAGAGAAATTGCTAGATGAGAAGTCCTCAGAGCCTTGGAGTCAGCGCCGTCTTCCCACAATGACAGCTACCTATCCTGCTGTCATTGATAGTGATGTAGAGGAAGATGAAGCAAGAGATTCCTTAAGACCCGTAAATGTGGGAAATCATCAAGGCCATCTGCAATGTCAAGTCATGACAACTTCCTTCAGAAAGAATGCACTGCTGAACAAGCTGTCTCTAGGCAGATCAGAGCACTTCGCAAGAAGCTGCAACAAATTGAGATTCTTGAGGCTAAACAACTTGCAGGTCATCAGCTTGACAATCAGCAGCTAGCAAAGCTTGAGTCTAAGGCTTCCCTTGAAGGTGAACTTGCTGAACTTGGCGTTCCCTCAGAGGCATACTCAACTTCCTCTGCTTGTCCAGCAGAAGGTAGGACAAACAGAAAACCTGAGGTTTCTAAGAAACAGAAGAGAAAGAACAAGCAGGCAACACAGACTCTGTCTGTGAAAAGTGAGTCTGGGCAACAAATTCCTTCTACGGATCTTCAAGAAGTCCTACCAGTCGATGTCTCTGCTGAAAAGGTTTGATTCTGTCGTGTTCGCACTCACCCAATGATTCTCTATGGTTTCTGCCTTCTATAGTTTTTTTTCTTTTCTTTGTGCAGACATGCTTATTATTTTATTAATATCACCCCAGATGTTTGTATTCCAGGCGCTAGCAATTTCAAAATATTAGTTTATACATCTATTTTACTATATTGTTTTCCATTCCTGCTTGATTGTTCTGTTTTGTACAAGTAGTAAGACCTAAAGTTGAAAAGGTGTCCTGTACTTTATTCTTTTGGCACCTGTTCTGTGCTTTGCTTGCATTGAAGGCCAAGTATTTTCCCCTATGTGGAACCTTAAACCTTTTTAGCTTCGATTCCTACACTTTACATTCATCCACAATGCTTTGAATTTCCATTCTGCTACTTGTATTCTTTTCACTATCTTCAGAAAACATAATTGCTGATAAAACTGTATCTACATTGAAGCAGGAGTTGTGTGCTGCTGATCCAATCAAACATATAGAGGCTGCCGCTTTCAGCAACTCAAAAGACATTGCTTTTCCATTGGAGAAGAAACCTTCCCAACCAACTTCATCAAAAAAGAAGAATAGGAAAGGTGGCTTGTCGTTGTTTCTGAGTGGTGCTCTTGATGACACCCCAAAACCAAGCCTCCCTGCCCCTGTTGTGCCTGTCACACCGAAGCCTGAAGGACCTGCCTGGGGTGGTGCAAAGATAACCAAGGGACCTGCTTCTTCCCTTCGAGATATCCAAAGCGAGCAGAGCAAAACAAATGAGCCCACATCGGCCAAGGCAAAAGACCGCTATGAGAGCTCACCTGATAGCGCTGGTCGTGTGCGACTTTCTTCATTCATCCCAGATCCACATTCAAGCCCAATAGCTGTCACATCTGCTCGTGCAGTTCCTTCTTCTGAAGGTGACAAGAGCACGCCGCCATGGTCATCTTCTGCTACATCACCCAATGTATTGCGGCCTTCGCTCAGGGACATACAAATGCAGCAGGTAGTGTTTTCATTTTCATACAGGACTAGTTTAATTTTCTCCCCTGTGAAAAATTCTAACTAAAAATTGATTTTTATTCAGGAGAAGCGGCACCATGGCATCTCCCACAGCCCGAAAACCCAGACATCAGGCTTCTCTATACCATCCCATGGCGGATCACAAGAGGTTGCTGGCGTGAAGGACAACGCACCCAACCGCTGGTTCAGGCCAGAGACTGACGCCCCATCCTCCATCCGCTCTATCCAGATCGAGGAGCAGGCCATCAAAGACTTCAAGCGCTTCTACAGCAGCGTGAGGATCGTCAAGCCGCAGGTCTAGTGCTTGCCGTGGCGGCCTCTTGGAAGAGTTACTGATCCCCTTTAGGCTCACCAGTCACCTCCCAGTTCACTGGTTCATTGCACATTCAAGTGTACAGTTGGTTTCGATCACCATAGGTTCCTTTAGCTGAATAATAAGCACCCCTTTGCTGATGTTTTCGCAGGAGTGATCTCATTTAGTTATGACAGAAGGATGTATAGGCCATGTGAGATCACCCGGCTTGGCTTAACTCTTTTACTTGAGCCAGTTTTTTTTCCACCAAAATGTCTTTGGTTGTTGCAAGCAGAGGTCATAAACTGTGGTGCGTCTGCACCCAGGCATCCAACATTTAATTTCAGACAGAATCTCACTTTGGGGTTAGCCCAATGCTTCTGTGTTCCCGATCTGTTTGACTGGTTGGTGTGAGAATTTGGTAGACAGGGGCATACTTGTGGGAGTTCTATATTTTTTCTTTTTGGAGAAAAGGTTGATCCACTGATCCAATCCCACAATGCTTGTGCAATAGTTGCACAATCCTCGTCTGCTTGACCGGTTGGTTTAAGATCTGATATATTTGCACAGTAGTACAATGCTTGTGTAAGTTCTTTGTGCCCCGTCTCAGAGCATATCTGCTAGGTTTGAAATTGTCTGTCTGAAACTATTTTTGAGCAACTTTTCTCCTCTCCTTTAATTCTTTGAACTTTGGAGCCACATGTTAGAAGTTGGTAAATATAAGGTCGTTCACCATGCCATTTACTTTGTTTCTTTTTGTATTTTTTTATTAATCTCATAGATGGTTAACACATAATGCAGCTTTGTTCAGCAGCCTGTGTCACTTATGGCTACTGGTAAGGTGATAATATTTGTTTGTTTGCCCTAAAAAGTGAGCACTAGCCATGAGATCAAATGTCATGTGCTATCCTGATGACATCAATGCATGGGGCATAATTTATCTTCTCCTTTATCAAAAACAACCTTCTTTTCCTCTTCCTATGTTGTCTGAATCCTGGTGCAACTTTGGAGCTTATACACTTTGTTCTCTGCATCTTTGAACCCAATCCTGATGGGTCCCACGGAGAAGAGGAGAGCCAAAAAGGCATGCAGAGCAGACTGCAGTGAGGCGTCCTACGTGGTGCCAGCAGCTCGTTTCGCACGCAAAGGAGGACGCGGATGCCACGTCAGTCTTCACCTTCGTCCTATTGATCGAGGGTGCCCTTAGAGCTATCTTAAACAACTCCTCAAATCAAGTTGCTATCCTTATTAATTTGACAAAATTATAAAATTCTTTCTTCAATAACTTCTCAAACCAACTTGTTATTTATCCAAACTTGTTATCCTAGGATCTCGCACTCACATATATACAAACTTGCTATCCCAACTTAGATGCATGTCACACGGAGTACTTTAGTCTAAAGCTTTGTTTATTAATCAATAATCAAAAGCCGGCTATGGCCGTAAAAGAGCATCTTCAAAAGTTCCTCAAATCAACTTATCATTCTTTGTTTTTTTTTGGTAAAGCATGAAAATTCACCCTCCAACAGCTTGGTAAAAGGGGTTGCTATCTTGTCAAGTTGTCATCCGGAGGTCTAAATTTGCTATCTTTGGCAAGTTGCTATTTTTCGCAACAGTTTGGTAAAAAAGGTTTGTTGGCCTAAATTTTAATTTTATCAAGTCCAAATGACAAACTCTTGGAGAGAATAAATTTTGGCTTGCCAAATATTTTAGTAACTTGCCAAAACACAATTTGCCAAGTGAATTTTGGCAAACTCTTGGAGATGCTCATGTGCTCCCAATATATGGGTTATAATTTATTATATTACTCTTACTAAATTATTCTCTCTTATTAGAGCAAATGTAATAAGATGATGTGCCACATCAGAATTGGGTTAAGGCAGAGAAGAGAGGGAAGGAGAGAAGAGAAATGAGATGTAACTGCAAACCTTGTTTGGATGCTAAATCTATGCACACCAAACCACTACAACACATAAATTGAATCAATACATGAGTATCCAAACAAGCCTGCAGACCAGCTTATACACGAGCTTGAAGAAACTTTGTAAGATAATAAGGTGTCCAAGCTTAGTAATTATACATGCACAACTATTGATATATATAGCTTAAATTTCCTTATATCCAAGGCCACACATAGGTGATTATCTCGTTGGATCAATTGTGCCAAGGAGAACCTTTTATAGAGTTCGTTTTCTATAGCCGTTTGTGATAAGTTGATCGAGTTATTAATTCTCAATCCTTCTCTTCTTATTAATATACTCCCTCTGTTTCAATTTAAGTGTCGTTTTTGGTTTTCGTGCCACAAGTTTGACTCGATTTATAGCAAATACATATACATTTGTATGTCCAAATAATTTTGTTAAAAAACTAGATCTAAAGATCTTTCTAATGGTACTAATTATGTACAATAAATATTAATATTTTTTAATATATATTTTGTTAAAGATGTTTCTCGGGAAGCGAAAATAACAGTTATTTTGGAACGGAGGGAGTACGCCGGAACAAGTATGTTCTCGGACGTTTAAAAAAAAGTCCCAAGACCACCAACGCCTAGACATGCATCTCAATGGATTGGCGCATGGAGATGGGGTTTTCTAGTGCCTTGTTTAGTTTCCTCCTAATTTTGGAAAATTGGCAAGATTCCTCATTACATCAATCTTTAAATATATGCAAGAAAAATTAAATGTAGGTAAAAAAATAACTAATTGTACTTTTAGTATATGTACATGTCGAGACAAATTTTTAGAGTCTACGTAGTCCATATTTGGATAAAGTTTGTCAAATAACAACGAAAACGCTACAGTAAAAAATTTTGCAAAATTTTGCAACTAACCAGGCAGTGAAAGGAGATGGCTGGACTGTGTCCTCCAACTTTTGCGGCCCTTTCTCGCTTTTGTGACACTGATCCCACGGCGCTTTCTGCCATTTCTCATTGTTCCTCATGTGTTCTAACTTCTACGTAGAGGTAGAGCCTTATCGTAATCGTTTCACTTTCACACTCACAACACACACACACCGATCGAAGCTTGTGTACAGTTAACGGCTAGTTAAAGTAGCCGTCAGAGCACTCGATCTGGTGCTCACCGGAGCTATCCGGTACTACCAGAATGGCTGCATACGCCGTTTTCTGCGTAGTCAGAGCATGTCTAGCAGCTCCCCTTTCTCATCTCTTATCCCCATAAATCTGCTATATTGAGAGAGATGAGCCAATTTTATTTCTCCAACAACTCCCCTTTTCTACGTAGTTAGAGTATCTCCAGCAGCTCCCCTTTCTCATCCCTCATCCCCATAAATCTGCCATATTGGGGGAGATGAGACAATTTTACTTCTCCAACAGCTTCCATATATGGTCCCTTTTTATTGGTGATCAACAATATATGCTCCATCTCCCCTCATATAAAGGGGGAGTTACATCTCCCCTAATAGCTGGGGTCCACCACTAACATTTATCATCTTCCACACATGCATGACTATCACATTCTTCTGACAGGTGGACCCTATATGTATTGGGGGAGATTATTGGTGATCTGTTGGAGCATCTTCCCCAATAGCCTAGAAAAATAGTATCGATGATTACCAATATCACTCTATTGGGGATGAAATATTGGTGAGCTGTTGGAGATGCTCTTAGTTTGCATCTAGCTAGTGACACTGCACAATCGTTGCTTACTTTGCTCACCAGAATTGTCTAGGAGCTTTCTTGTTTGGCTTGCTGCTAGTTGCTTAGCTTTGCTCCTTGCTTATGTAGGGGGGCTCTCGATCGCTCGCTAGTCTCTCTAGTGGTTGTGTTGCTTATCTTGTGCATAGGGCACTAATTAGTTTATTTCTGCTTTTGTTTCGGCTAGATTCATTTTAGTTTTAAAATGACTATTCATCACCTCGTCTATAAATCAGTCTCCTTGATTCTAACAATCAGCCCGCCACTTTGTAGTACTACACAACTTTGTAGTTAGATATATTTTCATTTGAAATCATTTAGTACCTGAAAATTCTATTTGAACTTTCAGAATTTTTTTTGATTTTTTTTAAAGTACCTCCAAAGAAGAAATGACTTAAATCAAAGGTGATGGTATTTTAATTTAAAATCATTTAGGGTATAGAAATTCTATTTTAAATATTAATGATTTTAAAATTTATTTATTTTTGAATTTTTTAACGATCTTGAACCTAAACCAAAAGTTATAGTAATCAAAGAGATCTAAAAACTTTTAGTTTAATTTTTTTTCATTTAAACTTGTGACTAGCAGCGCGATCGTGAAGCAGGCCGGTGGAGGCTTTTCCAAATTAAAATTTGCTATTTTTTAGATTTGGCTTATGGTTTTTGGCAAAAGGGTTTTCAGAGACGGCAGTTGCCTCTATAAATCGATTGGTAAGGATGATTAGCTCAGACGTCTCTACAAATATTTTACATAGTAGTGCTTGTTTCTAATATAAATTTGTAACTCTTGTAAAGCAAAACCTGGGCATGTTTAGTTCAAAAAATTACAAGATTCTCCATCACATCGAATCTTTAGATGTATGTATGAAATATTAAATTAGATAAAAATAATCAATTACACAGTTTGTCTGTAAATGTCGAGACGAATCTTTTGAGTCTAGTTAGTCCATGTTTGGATAAAGTTTGTCAAATAACAACGAAAGTGCTACATGAACTTTACACCAAAATTCCTTTGAACTAAGCATGCTTAAGTCTTTCGACATGCAAGCTATCCACTTCATCAATCTCGGATATATTTATAATCATACTAGCTATTTCTCTCAACATGCAAGTTGTCCACCTCATCAGTCTACTATCGGATGCATTTATGACCAACTAATATTTACAATTATGATCTACATGTTAGCAAGACATATCATCCACTAACTTGTATTTAGTTATCCACATTAACATACCACGTCATCCACTAACATTAACTTATAATTGTTTATCCCTTAGCATATAAGTAATTTTATTTCAAATTATCAGTAGTTTCCTCGACAACGCACAAAACATTCCTCTAGTATCTCATAAAAGAGTTATCTTCTTCGTCTGATCAATTGTCCCGAGAGACCTCGGGATGAAGGTCCCTAGAGAAATACTTCCTCCATCCTCTTTTATAAAGCGCACGCTCATATCAAGATTTATACTTTAGAATGTTTAACCAATAGTTTGACTAATATATTTTACTTGTTATAGTACAAACTTAATATGGTTAGATCAATAGTTAAATTTAGGTCCCGTTTGACACATCTTAGCTTGACTCGTGAAGCTGTTTTTTTAGAAAATAGCTTCATAAGCAAACTGAGTTGCTTTGAGAAAAGTGTTTAAAAAACAGTTTCACCAACAAGTTTGTGCATGTTTGATAGGGAGAAATAAGCGTGTGAGTTGTGAAAAGCTACTTTTTCAGTCTTATTTTAACTTATCCTTTTGTGAGAGAATGAATGCAAAAAAAAAAAGTGTTTAGCAAAAAAACAGCTAATAGATTGTTAAAGCTTATTTTGAGAGACCGTGTTGTGTAAAGTTGTGTCTTATAAAAAGGAATGGAGAAAATACCAATGATGAATGATGTGGTAGAACCTGAAAGGCGTATATATACACCATATATATATATAAGAAATAAAATTTATCAAGCCGTACAGGAACGAAACTGGTTCCTGCTGTTTAATTTTTTCAAACTAGGCGGTTGGATCGATCGCTGGTCACGTGAGGAGCAGGTGTCCATCTCCATGGGCGGCCGGATGGGGGGACATGGAAAGGAGATGGTCGGCGGGGATCGATGTGCCCCAACTTTGTCAGCGCCCCTTTTCGCTTTTGTGACTAGATTTCTGCCATTTCTAGCTAGTCACCACTGAGCACGGAGGCTCTCCACTCCATCTCCATTGTTCTACGTAGAGCCCCATTCGTTTCACACCACAAAAGCCAAGAGGGAGGACATGCATGATGGAATCCTAGCTGGTTAAGTGAGCTGTCCGCCATAAGCTAGCTTTAAGGCAGGAGGCGTGTCCATGGCCGAAAGGTGGCAAAGTATTTGCTTTGTAGATTCCAGATCCCGTGTGGGGGACATGGATATCGTTTCTAGCCTAGGTCTTGTTTGGATGTTATCGTATTCGTGTCAATCCATATGTCAGAGTAAATTAGGATTAAATTTAGTTTAAGTATCATTCTAACACTACTACAGAAATTATTTTGCGTGATACCTTGCATTAGTTAACCGTGACGGGCTTCTGACCTGGCCGTCACGGTTATTGGGTGGCCGGCCTGGTCACCTGGTCGCCCAGGCGCCCGTCACGGTTAATTGTTTAACCGTGGCGGTCGACCTAAGGTGACCGTCACGGTTAATGCTCTATTAACCGTGACGGGCTACTTAAACCATCCGTCACGGTTAACCGTGACGGGCGTCTTTAGGTGCCCGTCACGGTTAATAGAGCATTAACCGTGACGGTCAAATTAGGTCGACCGCCACGGTTAAGATTTTTCATATATATACAGCAGCCACCCCTCTCTTCTTCCCCACGAGCTTTCTTCTTCCAACATTTGGGGGAGGAGGCTTTGCCCTAAAATTTGACAAACTTTTTGAATTGAGGTATAAGGATTGAATTTGGGGGTGGAGGGCAACACAAAAGGTTCCTAATGGCTCTCTCCCACCCTTTATCTCTCTTTTTCGGTTCCTAATGGCTCTCTCCCACCCTTTATCTCTCTTTTCCCCTCTTTTTGGCTCAAGTGTTCTAGATCTAGATCTAGATCTAGATCCATTCTATCTCTCTCTATGCATGAATCTACCATGTTCTATGGTGGATCTCCCTGCCCTTCTCTCTTTGGAAGATGTTTTTTCTATTTTCTAATCATATATTTTTGTCTATTTCTTTTGCTTATGTGGTGCAGGTATGATGAAGAGGTCCGAATGGATGTACCGGTTCGATAGAGTGGGTGATCCGCGGTACCTGGAGGAAGTGAGGAAGTTTATTACTATTGCAAAAAGGCATCGTGAGAAATTGAAGCGGATTGCAACCATATGTCCGTGTAATAAATGCAAGAACACGAAAGCCCACCCAGATCCCATGGTGCAATCTCATTTGATTAGGTATGGTTTCGTGAAGGATTACACGGTCTGGACTCTTCACGGTGAAAGAGAAAGTGCGAGTGGTGGTCCATCTAGAGTTAGCTCATCGACGTCGACACCGACATCTATACCAGTGAATCAGGGCAATCCTGTAGGAGCACCTGGATCATCATCTTCAGCAGCCATGTCAGCTGGTTGCAATAATGGTTCTCGAGATTACAGCACGGTGGAGGATGTAATCCAAGACTTGGTGGACGAAGAGCACAATGGTGGTGATGGTCAGGAGGCTGTTGTGAGCGAGCCCGAAGATATGCGTCTTGTTGAGGATTTAGTCAAACACATCGATGAAGACGATGTTGTGTTATGGTAGTCCGAAGTGGTTGGAGAATTTTAGAGAAATGAAGCAGGCGACAATTGATCCTCTCTATAAGGACGGGGGCGAGTGTCCGAAGGAGTGCACGGCTCTCCGTTTTAACCTCCATATGTTAATGTTGAAGGCTCGACATGGTTGGTCTGTGTGACACCCAATTTTAAGAACAAAATTGGAACACAATATATGTATGCCAGGATCAATTTTCATACATATATCCACATCATAGTAAATATCAAAACAATACTTTATTAATATATCGAACATTATTACAAAAATGACCCTCGGGTCCAAAAGAAAAGTACAGACTCTCATGAAACTGACTCTAAAATAAACTCTGATGAAGATGCGGAAGATCTGGACTCCATCTCCACAGGAAGGTCGACCGGGGGTAGCGCCATCCTAGTACAGGTCGTCAGGGTCGTAGCCACCGTCCTCTGGATACTCCTGCTCCTCGTACGTGTAGTCTCCAGCGTCTGGGTGGGGTAGCAGGGGGGACAAAGAGGAAGGGTGAGTACATCGAAATGTACTCCGCAAGTGTAGGAAATATATGCTTATGAGACTTATAACAAAGGTAGGCTGACTTTGTTTGACTCGAGCGCCTAAAGCGACACATCCTATTAATCCTATTAATCCTATGCACCTATTTACTAGGTTATAGACAGACTCTGTAGAAAAGTAACCACACTCGGAGTCGCACCGAGCAAACCACACTCGGAGTCACACCGAGCAACCAACACCTGAAGTCCATGAGGCAACCGCACCTGAAGTCCATCAGATGACCCGAACCCAAAACCAACCAGTAACCAACTAATCTCGAAGAAGTCCAAGCCGCTCGTGACCGTGAGCACGGCTGATATATCAGTTTTACACTCTGCAGAGGTTGCACATCTTTACCCATGAGTCGTGCAGATCCCGTCACACTAAACACTGCCAAGGTGCATAGCAGGTTGCACTGCAAGGCCTTTACAAAGCCCCTCCAAGCCTGTGTTACACGTACTCTAAGGTTTCATCCCCGTACATAAGTCAGCGACCTCAGGGACCCCCTCTTGAGCCACTAAACAAACCCCGTGTAGCATAACTCGGAGGAAACTAATTAATTAGCCAGGTCCAGCCCATCCAGATCTCTTGGTTGCGCTGTCAAGCCGGGTTACATGCTCTGAGAACCGGGTCCTAGGGATCCAGGCAGGATATGTCTAGCACTAGCCCCGAACCAAAAACCAAAAGCAGCTGCCGAGTCCCACGGCACAAAACCACCAATGGGTCCATCCTGCCGGATTTACGGATTTACTAATAACCACGTTACTACAAAATTACCATGACCACATTCGTTTCATAGTTCATTAATCAAGATTATAAACATTTTAATCTCCCATCCCAACCATGATTGCAGGGCTAAGCAAGACACCTACCCGAACATCCCAAAACAGGCGACAAGGATAATATAAACAAATTCTAGTAAACCCTAACATGGGATTCAAATGAATGACAAGCATGCATCTACAAGATCTAACTACTCTAGTACCAAAAGTAAAATAAGTAGGTGCAAGATGTTCAAGGACACTTGCCTTCGGACTGGGTCGAATCAACTGGGTCGCAAGGATGGTCTGGAGCGTCCTCGAACTCCGCACTCTCTGGCCAAGCAACATACATGGCACAATACATAGAAATAAATAATAGTACAACAAACAGTAAGAAAACAGTAAACTAATAGATCTACTGCGTAGAGAACGAAATTATGAAACTAACGCAAGTTGAACGGGTCAAATCGGAGTTAAAACGTGAAAGATATGAGCATTTGAATCTGAGTGGCAATTCTGTAAATAAGTGAAACTCATTTTGTGGATTGAAATAAATAAAATCAGAAAAGATTAGGCGGCTGGACCGCGCCTCAATTATACGATGGTGCAGGGGCTAGATGGCAAGAACTCGGCTGACTCAGTCTACTGTGTATGTGGACGGCGGTTTATTTCTGGAAAAGGCAGGGGCTCTTTAACAAAAGCGCATCGGCGAAGGGGTACGTTTGATTCTCGGCCGTTGATCTGCCAACGGATGGCCGAGATTAGATCGGGATGGGCAGCGGCGCAGAGGACTGCGCCTCATTTTAGGGAAAAGGCGAGGGGCTTATACGAAAGTTTTTCAAGACTCAGTGCACAGTGCCTTGTGGAGCGCGGGTTGGTTCACCGAAAGATGAGGGGTTCTTTTGTAAAAGACGTGCGGCGTGGCGCGGCTGCTGGTGTGTCGGCGATGTGGCACCATGTGGCTCATCCTGGTTGGCTTGGCTCACCACGCATGCGGTGGACCGGGGAGGAGCCGACGCCGTGCACTGGGTTCACCAACCGGTGTATACCCCTTCACCTGGACTTCTAATCTGAACCGTAGGAGTGGGATTTGACGGCTCAGAGGGAAAAAAGGCAGGTGGTGGCGACCGGAACCGAAGGGGAGCCCGGTGGTGCCATGGCTCCGCCGAGGCGAAGCTCGCCGGCGCTCGCGGGGACGTGCCTAGGGGGCGATAGAGACCGTGGGAGTAGATGGGATCGAAAGATGAGCTTACAGCGGTCTCGAAGAAGGGATCGGTGGCGCCAGATCTGGCCTGGAGGCGGTCGGGGACGGTGTGGAGCGGACGGCGGCGCTCTGGTCTCTGGTGAGGTCAGCGATGGTCCTCCCGGCGCTGATTCTCTCCGTGCTCGGGTTCTTCGGACGCGGCGTGACTCCGTGATGCCGATGGAGGAAGGAGCGAAGTCGGTGGTGCGGCTCTGGTGGCGGTGGTTTACGGCGTCGTCGAGGTGCCCGTGAGCTCCAGTGAGGGAGGGCAATGGCGATGTCGGCTCGGAAGGGAAAAGAGGAAGGCTAGAACGCGAGCGGAGCTTTTTGTAGGCCTAGAGGAAGGGGTGGCGGCTCGTCCTGCCGCTGCGGATCGATCTGCTCGGGGCGCTCGGTTCTACGGAAAGGGCGGGGAGGAGGTTGGGGAAAGAGCTGACGAGTGGAGCCCGCGCGTCAGCGGTGGAGAGAGGAGCGGCGGCGTTGCGGCTGTGCGTGCGGTCCGGCGGCTTGCGCGTGGGCCGGCGCGGTGAGCGGCCTGGGGAGAGTTGGGCCGACTTGCTGGCACTGCGCGCGCGGAGGGGAGAGCAAGAGCGGCTCGGGCCGGGAATGAGGCAGGCCGGAGGGAGGGGGCCGGGGCGTGTGCGGTGGGGGAGAGGGGAGAGCCGGGTTGGGCTTGGCCCATGGCGAGAGAGGGGAGGGGTAGAGGCCCAAACCAAATCCTTTCCCTTTTCTTTTTAGTTTATTTTCAAAACTCTTTTGCAAATTCATTTCAAATCCAAATTCAAATCAGTTTGAAATCAAATAAGTTTTGCAGAGTTTTGGAAATAAAACTTGGGATTTGATTTTATAAAGTTTTTCATAAATATTTTATTATTTTCTAAATAGAATAAATTCGACTCGCCCTATACGGGTTTAATAAATTTATTTTCCACTCAATAAAAATATGCAATGGCATGAATGCAACATGAAAATGATAAATAAATTTTATTTTCCTCCTCTAATAAACGAGCCAACCTATTTAATTTCTAATTCCTTTTATTGAATTGGGGAAAAATTAAATCAGGGTGTTACAGTCTGACACCAGCTTCAATGAGCTGTTAAGCTACCTTGCCACCACGTTCCCAACGGCCAACAAGGTGCCCGCCAATACTTATCGAGCGAAGAAGCTAATCCGACCAGTGGCGATGAAGCTGAGAAAGTTTGATGCATGCCCTAACCACTGCATCCTGTATCGGGGTGAGTACGAGAATTTGACTAGTTGTCCGCACTGCGGCTTTAGTCGGTACAAGAAAAATGTTGGTTGTCGTGTGGATGCGGAAGATGACGGAGGCTTGCGGGGTG
>CM019830.1:18022598-18038447 GCA_009763385.1 Coix lacryma-jobi var. lacryma-jobi | reverse complement strand
TCCGAAGGTACAGGTTTACAAGTAAAGTAGCATATTTGGTACAAGTATAGTAGCATTGTAAGGGACTTTACTGGAAACATTTTATTCTTCTCAAGCAACCAGATTATATTATCACTTGCATCCTGAAGCTGAAATTTACTCACATCATTTTGAATTAAATACCAACATATTTGCAGATCAGTGGTGAGACACCTTTCTGAAAGTAAGCTGAACCCTACCATATTTAACATCAGCAACCAACACTTCTTTTTGGTCACACGACATAAAAAGAATAGGAGTTATATTACAATTGGGTCAATCATATAGCCACGGGTCAGACCATCCAGAATCTGATCCTCTGCTCATTATGAATACAAACAGATCTTCCTCGAAGATATAAGTTTTTAACTTCCGGACGCTCGGCAAAGAGCCTGTCTCCGGTAGTGAGTCACTCCAGATAGATGGGTCTATTATTTTGTGTGATACTGAAAAGATGGATGCATTACACATGTATTTTGCCTTAACTATTTCTTTCCATAATCCATCTTCCTTCTCTAACTTCCACCACCACTTAGCCAAAAGGCTAACATTCATTTTTTCTCAAATTCTTAATTTCCAACCCTCCTTTCTTATTACCTTGTAGATTTTGACCCATCTAACTAGACATTTTCTCTTGGTACCCCCTCCTTGCCAAAAAAAGGGTCCTTATTTATCAATTCTTTCTGAAATAGTCTTTGGAACAAGGTAAACAAACATTTGATATATGGAAGAATTATTAAGACAAGCATATATAAGTGTGGATCTCCTAGAAATGGTCATAGTACCACCCTTCCAAGTGCCTTATCTACCATTGAAGCCCGGTCACTCAAGTGTAGTCTGCTGAGGCTAACTGGAACCCTCAGATATTTAATGGGGAAGGATTCAATTTCACAATAGAAAATATCAGCATATAAAGCCCCACAGTTATTATCATCATTTATCATAACCACTTAACTCTTATTGAAATTAATTTTCAACCCTGCCATCATCTCATACATGTACACGAGTAATTTCATGTTTCTTGTACCCTCTAAATCATGTTTTAGGAAAATGGTGGTACCATCAGCATATTGCAAAATAGCCACCCCATTAGGAATAATGTGCTCAATCAAACCAGTAAAGATCCTATTACTCTAAGCATGTTCAACCATTCTGGTTAAATTATCAGTAGCAAAATTGAATATAATAGGAGATAAAGGATTACCCTGTCTGGCACCTTTATAGCTGAAAGCATCTAGGCCCCCAGTGGGTTTCGATGATTGGATGACAGCACAAGATTATTATGACTAACGTGTGTTTTACAGAAACAGAGATGAGTTAGGTCACAATAATGGCGATGATACGGACATATGACGTTCATGTCCCCTAGCGATGAAAATCATTTCAGTGTTCAAAGGATGGTCGACGAAGACGGCGAAAGGCTAGCACTAAGTGTCATATGGTGTTGGAGGACACTTAGATGGTCTTAGGTTTGTTTTTCCTTTAGCCGTACTATAAAGGGGAGCGTGAATCAGTAGCTTGACCTAGGTGAGTCTATTAAGGTAGGTGTGGTGCACACTTGGTATTTCATAGCTTTAGGTAGCTCAGAGAGAGCACTTATGTCACAAGGATAAAAAGTCGTTAAGGCAGCGTCACAATCCGAAGTTGTTTGGCCCTGAAATAGACATCAGACGCTGGCTTGGGTGACATCGGACGCGCGTCCGATGTCTCCTAGACTTGGAAGTGTTGGGATCGTTGCATCAGACGCACTGGATGTTTTTCCTTTCGCCGTACTATAAAGGGGAGCGTGAATCCGTTCGCTTGCGAGAACACTCTTTTCACCCACGAGCACTTAGTTTTCGAAGTCTGCCAGGGTGGAGCGGTAGTACCGGTCTAGGACCGGAAGTACCGCTAAGTGAGATAGCTGTTGTGTTGAGGTTCGTAGCCGGGGCGGTAGTACCGGCCCAAGGGCGGTACTTCCGGTCTGGCTCTGGAAGTCCTGACTCTTGTCACGGTTCCTTTCAAACGGACGTCGCGGAGAGTTGACCGGTAGTACCGGATCCCGACCGGTAGTACCGGTCAAGGTCCGGTAGTTCCGCGCGTTTCTCTCGCCTGCTAAGCATGTTTGACCGTTGGGTCATGTGGTGACAGGTAGTACCGGAGGTGATGACCGGTACTTCCGGTGGTTCCGTGGTGCCCGAGTATAAAAGCGTTCCCTCATCCTGTGTGCGACCTCTCTCGGACTTTGACGCCATTCTTTCGCTTCTCCAAGTGCAGAGACTCAGCCACTCGCTCTCCCTTTGCTTCTAAGCTTCAATCCTCCATTGATTCGAGCTAGGGACATGAGATTTGAGAGCAGGAGCATCGATCGTCGATTTGAGCACTTGGATTCTTTCATCTTTCCAGCTTGGTTTGTGTTTATTACTCTTGGGTTGTTCTTGGAACCCTAGCCGGTTAGGTGTTCTTTAGTGTTAGCCCGTGATTGACTCATTTATGAGGGCTCCCGAAGTGTTTGTATCACCCTTGAGATTCCTAGTGAAGAAACTCGGCTAACCTTTGTGGTTGCTTGAGTGAGGCAAGGAGGTGAAAGAGACTCCGACCTTAGTGGTCATCTCAACAACGAGGACGTAGGCACTTCTTAGTGAAGTGGCCGAACCTCGGGATAAATCCTTGTCTCCCGCGTGCTTATTGTGATTGCTTATCCATTATGGTGATTGGTCTTTATTCTCATATTTTTGGTTATTGGATTCACGGGTGGATTTCACCGGTGATTGGCTCACTTCTAGGCGATCCCGAAGGCTCAGTGAAACCACCTCTATCTAGCTTATTTACTTTGTGTATTTACTTTGTGCTATTTCACTTGTTATATATCTTCACACATTGTGTTGATATATCCCTTGTGTAGCTAGTTGTGATTAGCTCTCTAGGCTTATCTTTTGCACATAATTATCTCTCATACATCCTCTTTATATCTCTTATGCTAGAGTTAGTTTATTTGTTCCGCATTTGATCCTAGCTCTTAGTTGCTTGTGTGACATAGAATTATTAGATAGAATTGTTGGATAGGTGGCTTGCATCACACTATTAGGCTAGCGCAAAAGTTTCACCATTTGTTGTACTAATAGTGTTTGCCTAAGTCATTTTGTAGAATTTTAATTAGGCTATTCACCCCCCCTCTAGCCAATTGGACCTTTCAAGAGGTCATTTCCACATCGGACGTGTCCTATGTGGAGGCATCGGACGCTGATGCCAGCGTCCGGTGTCACATGACGTGCAGTCTGACAAGCCAGTATAGTCGACCGTCGGACAGGGCATTGACCTGTCTGATGCCAGGCATCGACGCGTCCGATGCCCCTTTAACTGTACTGGTTTGTGCCCCTCGTGGTTGTTTTGTTGGGGGAGTATTTATACTTCACCATCACCTGCATTTGGGGTCTATTGCCCATTTGATCAGCTGAGAAATGTTGTGAATGACGACGAACAAACGAGGTAGAACGCAAGATCAAACCATAGCGAGACATAAGATTTAACGTGGAAAACCCTCCCAATGCGGAAGGTAAAAACCACGGGCACCAGCCAGTAAACACTCCTCACTATTATCAAGAATCGGGTTATAACATCATATGGCGGCTTACAAGATCGTAATCAAGGTGAAACCCTAACGATGGGTATATGTACCGTTCCGCTTCGCTCCGGCCCAAGCCTCTAGCGACGGACCTCCGCTTCGCTCCGTCAGAAGTCGGCCAATATAATGTGCAACTGAATTTGGAACATATATAACAAGAAACACCTTGAGTGAGCAAGGGAGAGCAAGAGCCCTAGTGAAGTTCAGAGATTTGCTAATTGTGAGAATTAGTGACCTCATTAGTGAGATTGAGTAGCAAGTGTGCATCCATCCATCTCTTTATCCTTGCCTTTGTCAAGTGAGAGTTCTAGCTTGTTACTGTGATCGGCATCACCTAGATGGCTTGGTGGTGATCATCCGAAGGGTTTGTGGATGACCCAAGTCGAGTTGTGATCGATAGCGAGCGATTCACTGGGCCAGAATGGCGAATAATCAGCTCGTAGTTAGCACTTGATCCTTGCACGGATCAAGGCGGAGCGATACCCTTGTGCGGGTGCTCCAACAAGGACTAGGGGGGTTTGCCGACACCTCGATACCTCGGCAAAAAGATCGCGGAGTCCTTCTTACTCTCCTTTACATACGCATTTACTTTGAGCATTTTAATTCTGCAATTTACTTATTGTCAATTCCTTTTTGAAATGTCATGCTAGAGTAGGAATGGAATAGGTGTAGTCTTTTGTGCGGTAGAGTTTAGAGAAACACACTAGTAGGCACAAAGGGGTTAATTGGGCTTGATAGAATTTAATTGTCGCAAGAAGTTTTAGAAAAGCCCAATTCATTCCCCCCCTCTTGGGCATCTTGATCCTTTAAATAGCTTTTGATATATGACCCTATCTTGTCATTTATTTTGACACTGATGATCCCACCGGTTACCGCTTGAGTGATCCAATATATCCACTTTTTATTAATACCTCTCATTTCTATATATTCAAAAAGAAAATTCCAATTAACTTTGTCATATGTGAAGGGACTGTGACGCCTAAGAGGGGGGTGAATTAGGCAACTTAAAACTCTACTCTAAACTATGACATATGATTTCTCTAGTCATAACCTATACAAGAAAGTAATTTATCTAAATGTGCAACTATAGTTTTGTTAGGTGTGTTGTTATCACTACCGTAGAAGGGTTGTACAACCTAGCTTCCAATCCTATGAGCTAAGCTAGGAAAAGTAAAGCACATAACCAAGGTACCAAACTAAATGTGGAACCTAAAGAGCAAGGTAGAGATGCAAACTCCCGTCGATGACTCCGATATTTTTACCGAGGTATCGAGAAGCATGCAAGCTTCCACCTAGTCTTTGTTGGAGTCCCTGGCAAGGAATCCCTCACAAGGGCCAAGCTCCCAGTCGGGTAACTCTGTGCATAACTCTGGGCCATCCCTAAGCACGTGGGACTCCGTTTAAGCCATTACTGGCAAAGCCTCTCCTGGACAACTCTTCGCCGTCTCCGCTATCAAGCTTTAGGCCAAACTGCCGCAGACCTTGTTCCCTTTGGAACACGATGGCGGCCACACCACAAACGCGGTGGTGTGGTCTCGCAAGTCTACAAGCCCCTCTGATGTACAACAATGATACGTGCAAACACCAAGAGGTAAGAGGTATGCAAACATCACTAAACACTAGGTACAACACCTAGAGCAAGCGCAAAGCGATGGTCTAACTGGCCTAAGCACTTCACAAAGCACCTATATTAATCACCTAATATTTCACTAAGCACTTTGGTGGCTAGTGTGGCGGAACCGTCCTGATTATAAGAGCTCAAGTATTATCTTGGCCAAATCCGTCTGACTTCGACTGATACTTGAACCCATACAACCCCGGTAGTCCAGAAATCTCGAAGGATTTCTAACACCATACATCATACAGGATCGCATCGTTCAAGGATTACATTCGTAAAGATACATCATAACGAAAACGAAACCAAATTTAAAATATCAGAGTGCGAATTTAAAACGGAGTTATTACAATACTGAATTTTGAAAGTGCGGAAGCTGAAGTAGTTTGAAACACGACCACTACACATGTGGTCCAAATAAAACACCGTTTGATAAACCAACTCACACAACTCACTCTTCCCTTTTTAGATAATGTGCCACTAGAAGTCTCGGACCATCAAAAGAAAAAGGGAAGCTTTTGGACGACCCTGCCCTGGGCCTACTCCTCATCACCTTCCACTGGGTAGAGGCAGTGCTTACAATAGCCAAAGTAGACCTGGCCATCTGCAACAAACGGGATAAACCCTGAGTACGGGAATGTACTCAGCTAGACTTACCCGTCCAACCGAAAATAAAGACTCCAAGGGTATGCAAGGCTTTTGAGGTGGAGCTGAGATCTTTTAGTTGCGAAAAGCTCAATTTTAGATAAGAGGTAATTAATGATAATGATGAGCTGTCATTTTTAGACCTATTCCTTAATTCTAGGTTTTTCACCTGTACTAGAGCACTCACTTGAATCTACCAATCAATAATATAATCATATCCAATTGACTTATCCACATTTTAGTTGAACCTTTAAAACATCACATGGAGTTGTATCGTGGTGAAGCTCGCCATAGTTTCCCACTAACCGGGGGAGACGACGACTCGAATCGAATTCCAAATCAGCTGATGAAAGACCTTTAATACCAGCCCACACTTTCCCCGTCGGGTCCATGCATTGGGCAACCGCTCGATGCTTGTTCGTGGTGGTAATCGTCGCGGTTCAAGCACGGACCGCCCAATTGGAACCTGGCGATGGCCTCACGCGGCAGATCGCAATTTCCATACTAGAGGGCACGACACGGGTTGAGACCGGCCCGAACAGCTTCTAACCGGCTTTGGGGTCGATGATTACGGCACCGACATATCCCTAAGTAAAAGGGCGCGTTCAAAAATGAACGAGGGCCAATATCGATACAAACCTACACGATTCAACGGACGGACTGCCCCCAAGTTCCAACTTGGTGCCTTGCCTTCCAGTTGATCGTATTTCATTACTACTCCGGTTCTTTTCCACAATAGCAATATATAGCCAACCGTGATCCGGTAACTACCCATCAGGGTATTACGGGAACATTCTTAACTACTACTTTTATTAAGCAAGCTAAGCAATTCTACATTATAAATAAGGAACAGGATAACAAGGCAGGTATAAACAATAATCAAGGAAGGGTAATGCAACAAGTAGGATTCAATCAACTCCTATACCTAATGCATCACAATATAAAATACTCAAGTAATTTAATTATAAAACTAGGAGACTTAGAATGCTCCGGGGCTTGCCTTGGGTGAAGACCGAGGCCTCGTGGGAGGGGCACTCGGGCAAGTTAGTGTCGCTGGCGGGGTCGACTTCCTCGGCTTGCTGGAGCTCCGGAATCTGCTGCTCGGCGTTTGCTTCTGGCTCCTGCTCGGGCTCCGGGAGTGTCGATCCTGTTGCATGCGACAAATAATAAATAATTACAATGCGGGTGCAAGATGTGTGGTATGAGAAAGAGCATTTCTTGCAAACCAACAAAACCAACTTGTTGAACCATTGAGGTAAATACTTATTTAATTAATAAAACAAAATCCATTTACTCACCTTTTTCTTATTTAATAAATCAAAAGAACTTAGATTGAACTGCAAGTGCACTTTTCTAGACTCAAAAAAATCCACGAAAATTCCAGAAGGCAAATAACAGTTGCTGGACTCCACTGAACAAATTTCAGCCAAAAATAAAATACCAAACTGCAGATACAAAAATGGCAAGCAAACAGCCCAAAAAGGTACTTTGAACTACAACCCTACTGTAAAAGGGTGCACAACTCTATTTCATATTTTTCCAGATTCTACTTCACATTTTATGCTTATTAAGAAAGTTCCATGAACAGAAACATTATATTATTTCTTACATGAATTTTCAAAGGAAAACATAGAAAAGCACCTTTGTAAAGCAACTTCATATTTCTTCACATAACAGATCATGCTTACATTTTTCTTAGCTTGGACATCATAAACACAGACTATACAAATTTTCCCATATTTTATTTCAGCATATAAAACACCTTAACACTTATTCTTAAGAAATCAGCCAAAAAGGACTTTAAACCATAACAGAAACTTTTTCCTCATAAATAGTGCATCATATATTTTTCACAGATGTAAAACATGATAATAAACTTACACAAAATTTTCCAGGAATTAACTCAACCAGAAAACATATATAACCATTTATCTTAGCAAGAGCATATAAACTGGAATAAATGAAAAGAGTAAAATAAACTTCTGCCAAAAATACTTTTATATTTTTCCATGATAGATCTGCTCACAAACAAGCTAACAAAACTGAAAGCACTCCATTTGGACTAACAAAACAGGATCTACAAAATAAACAAGCATTTACATGAAATAGAAAAACATTTTGGAAAACGTTTTCTGGAAAACACTCAGCGCACGGAATAGGTGTGAGTTCGCTCGAGGCCCGGCTCGAACGTGACAGCGCCCGAGGGTTTGCTCGAGGCCTAGCTCGAGCGAGATGATAAAACAAACGTCTGTCCGAGGCATGGCTCGGACGCTCGGGCGAGACGGAAACAAATCGCCCGTTCGAGGCCTGGCTCGAGGGCTCGGGCGAGACGGAAAACAATCGTCCGTCCGAGGCCTGGCTCGGAGGCTCGGGCGAGACGGAAAACAATCGTCCGTCCGAGGCCTAGCTCGAGGGCTCGGGCGAGACGGAAAACAATCGTCCGTCCAAGGCCTGGCTCGAGGGCTCGGGCGAGACGGAAAGCAATCGCCCGTCCGAGGCCTGGCTCGGAGGCTCGAGCGAGATGGAAAGCAATCGTCCGTCCGAGGCCTGGCTCGAGGGCTCGGGCGAGACGGAAAACAGGGGAGAGGTTTGACCGTCGATTCCTCGCCGACAGTGAGGTCGCCGGCGGGGAAGCTAGGCTTGAGAACTCGCCTCGACGAGGCGCATCGAGTGGTGTAGGTGGTTTGGCTAGCGCACGGCCGGAGTATGCCGGCGGCGAGCGGCGGCGCACGGTGATGGCGGCAACGCGCGGCCGTTTCCGGCGGCGGCCGGAGAAATTGGGGGAGGCAAAAGCTCGAGTGAACCCTAAGGAGCAAAGCTACGGGGTTGGTTTGGCTCGGGTGGCTCCAGAGGAGCTTGGCCACGAGCGAGGTCCGCGGCGGCGCCCATGGCGCTCGGCCGGAGAGAAACGGGTGGTAGAAGACGGTAGCGTTGAGACTGGGTGGTGTTCTCACCTTGCCTTGACTCGGTGAAGCTCGAGGATGAAGAAGAGGAGTCGGTGGAGCTCGGGTTGGGGAAGAACGGCGTTGCGGCTCGGCGGTGGTGACTGACGGACCGAAAGAGGCGCTTCGTCCTCCGGCGGCGTCGGGGCTCAGTCGGGGATGACGATGTGCGCACGGCGTGTGCACGGCGTAGGCGGAGAGGCTGGCGAGAGGGATTGGATGGTGGTGGTCGGGTGTGACCGGAACGGTGGAGGGGAGTGATGGTGGTGAACGGTCGGCGAGAGTGGCGGATGCTTGCGCGTTCATGGGAGCTGAGAGGGAGAGCGGGAGTGAGAGCGGGCGAGCTGGAATGGCAGTGGGGAGAGGGGAGTGCGGTGCGCTCAGGGTTTTGATCGGCTTGACCGGCCGGTGGTCGTGGCGAGGCCACGGCGGCGCGGTCGGCGAGGCAGCGCGGGCGATGCCGTGCACGGCGAGCGGGCGCGGTAGGCGAGGCAAGCGGAGAGTGGCCGGGGAAGATAGCTTGCGTGCTCGGATGAGAGGGGATCGAGCGAGGAGTGGCCGGCGAGGATCCTCGGCAGGATACGGCGGCCACGTGGCGGTTGCGGCCGGCGTACGGCACGGGCGTCAGGCGGGCGGCGGTGCACGGCGCGCGCGGCGCGCGGGCGAGTGCGGGAGCGGGCCGGCGCACGCGAGCGGGCGAGCTGGGCCGGCGCGCGCGAGTTGGGCCGAAAGGTGGGGTGCGGGAGAAATCGTTTTCCTTTTTCTTTTTCCAAATTCTTTTCAAACTTTGACCATTCAAAACAGTTTCAAAAACTCCAAACTAGGTTTTGACCCAAATATGAAAGTTGCTCAAAATAATTTTCTCTACAACTTTCATATAGGACACTTTTTCTGAAAACCATTTTTAAATCCTCCACATAAACAAAGCCAATTTTGAAGTATAAATCATTTTGTTTGACTTATTTTTATTTACAAACTAATCTGAACTAGGTCAAAAACTCCGACTCTATTTTATAAAACTCTTTGCCCAAGCAGAGATCCACTTAAATCATCGAGTCAAATAGAAATCCAAATCCAAATAAATAAACAAAAGACAAAAGCACTCTCATGCACATGAAATGATGCAATGCATTGCTTATGCTTCTTAGTAGCTAATTGTAATTCCTAATGCAGTGCTTGACACTAGGGTGTCACAGCTAGAACAACTAAATATGAGTCTCAACTCTTGGTATGGTTCCTTGAGCTCCAACACTCCTCATTTGACCGACTATGGGGGTATATATAGAGCCCCAAGAAAATAGAGTTGTTGGGCAACTTGGTGGACTTTTCTGCCATCGACCGGACACGGTCATCGCACTGACTGGATGCGTCTGGTCACTCACAATGGTTAGTTGGCCAATCTGCACACATACTAATCGGACTCTAATTGAGTCCGGTCCCACTTGATCGAACGCGTCCGGTCAGTTTTGCGCGCTTCTAGAACCTCTCTGGAAACAATAAGACGCACCTGAGACATAGCGTACGGTCGTCCTTTCAGTGTCTGGTCATACGGTCATGCTGAGGAACAATTGTAGTGCGTCCGATCAGAACTATCCCAACGACCGGTGACACAGACGTTGTGTTGCAGTCTAGAATTGTTGACCGAACACGTCTAGTCACAGGGTCCGGTCACTTTAGTTTCCTGCATTTCACTTGTTCTTTGCGCCCTTCTTGGTTCCATCCTTGCGTTTTGGACTTTGCTTGAACTTGTGAGTCTTCTACTGGCTTCTAAAGTCTTGCTTGAGGTGTTGATCATTGGATCACCATGTTGACTTTGTTCATGTTGCGTTCACACCTATTGAACTATAAAACAAACACTAACGAACACATTAGTCCAATTTGATTATGTTGATCATCAAACACCTAAATCCAAAGTCAAATAGGCCAAGGTCCATTTTCCTTACAATATGCTTTTTCAAAGTCCAACTTAAGAATCACACCTATTTCTTTTATTTTCTTAGTCTCATGAACAATCTCATGAAGGCACATGGAACCAGATAGGATATTTCTTCCTTTCAAAAAGGCAGTTTGAGCTTTGTTAATTAATTTTCCAGCCAAAGGTTCCACTCTGATGGTTAACACTTTGATAACCAGCTTATACAGGCAGTTAAGCAGACTAGTCTATATTTGTAAGTACAATCAAGCCCTAATTGTGGGTTTTGGTGATAATGACCACACGATTGGAGAACTAATGAGATTCATGAAGTTGATAAGCAGGTTATGATAAGAAAGGATGGTGTATGTACGTTGGTGGACCCCCCATACTACATTTCATCGGATCCGGGCTCAAAGTGATATATCAAGCTTTTTCATTTGAATTTGAGTTATAGGAATGCCGTACTATCAAGGGGGAATGCAAATACATTGCTATGGCTGAATGACATGTGCTCAAACCAACCCAAGCCATCCATGTTTCTAACCAAAGACAGCTGCACTGAATTCCAATCCAACCCTGTCTGATTGGTAGGCGCGGCAGTGCCGCTCTTGTCGCGGCAGTGCCGGGCCGTGGCACTGCCGGGCTTTGGCCGGCACTGCCGCGACTTATTGTAACCGTTGGCAGGGAGGAGATATTTACTCCATCTCCCTGCCACCCCAACGGTTATCCACGACCATAACTCGTCACCTACCTCCAGACAAGCTTCTTCTTCCCCATTGAAGGATCTCAACTCCCCTCTCACCAATCCTTCGATTTCCATTGATTCCAAGTGATTGAGAGGCTTAAACCTTCATCAAAGAGAAGCCCTAGCTGAGATCTACTTCCTAGAGCACTTGATTTGAGCCATAGCCGGTGGATTTGCTTCTATTACTCTTGGGTTCTTGGAACCCTAGCCAGCTAGGCGTCACCCTAGAGCCTTGCCAACTTGTGTGGCGGCCTAGGGAGGTTTGTAATCGATTGTTCAGCTAGTATTATTACCCCTCACCTCAAGGATTTGGTTCCTTGACTTGAGAACGAGGTAGAGTTGCAAAGCTCATGACCTAAGTGGCCAACCTCAACAACGTGGAGGTAGGCAAGCCTTGGTGACGAGCTGAACCACGGGATAAATCACTTGTCTCTTGTGCTTGCTTAGTTTCATTCTTCATATTCATGAGCTTGTGATAGATTCTAGGGTTTGGCCCGATCTACTTTATTCCTCTTATTTGGCTTGGAGTAGTTGGTTCTGCTGGTTCATAGAATTTGTTGTAGCATTTCTATTCATATAGAATCAGTTAGTTGTGGCTGGATTTCGAATTGCAGCTTCTGGTCTCACACTGCGCGGCAGTACCGCGCTGGGGCCGGCAGTGCCGGGCAGCGGCAGTGCCGGGCACAGAGCGGTAGTGCCGGGCTTATCTAATTAAGTTTTGAGCTGTGATTTTTGACAGGCCTATTCACCCCCCCCCTCTAGGCCACACAGGTCCTTACAGATGCCCTCCTCAATTCTTGGCAGATGGTTCTCCTTTCGATGTCTTCTCTTGGTTCTCTATAGCTACTCATAAGTGTTGTAGATGTTGAAGGTGTAGCGAAAGATCCAAAAGTTGACTTCTCCAGGTCTGAAAGATGATAACATTGATGGTGTTCAAGAACGATCTTCCAATAATGAGTGATGGATCATACTTCTCTTCTTGACTGTGGGGCAGCATCTAGTGGTTTGTACTGATCAAAGTGGTGGGTAGAAGATCAATATGTTTGAAGTTGGGTTTCTCCTTCCTCCCTTTGATTGTGAAACACATCTAGACAACGGAATTGTCTCTCCCAGGCTGGCTTGTGCTGTAGATGGACTTCCAACAATATGTTCATGTGTTTGACTTGTAGATCTTGCTATTGTTGTAGTGGTACCCATCTTGTCCTCCCAAGCTAGCTCTTGATTAGAAGAGAAAATAACTTTCCACTTCTTGTATTGATGCCTTGGCATGATGGTTGCAGGCATAGGTTGTTTCATACGAGGTAAGTTGCATCTTGTTTGTCATCAGTGCCCAAGCAAGACTCAAAGCTAGGCTAGCACCATTTGTGATCTGAGAGTTGGTTTGTGTATCTATGGTTTGGGTTTTGAATCTTCAATGTTTAGACCAAACCATGGATGAACAAAATCTCTCTCCTGCATAACGTTAGTGGATGTATACCCGAAGGATTGCAAGCATTTGAAGCATGGGTTGTTATCCATAACTTATGTATTTTGCATCTATGCTAATAAAAAGATGTTTTTAGGATTGTTTTAGCATAGACTAGTATTTTATGTGTTGGCTGCACTTTAACATGATTCAAGGCAAAAGATAACTGTAGTAGAAGACATAATAAATAAACTTTGATACTCACAGTTCTTTTATCCATGATGAATGAGCTGAGTCTTCATTGTGCAAGAGTTGTTGAAGTTCATTGTACGCCTTGCTTCATCTCCAATGTGAGTTCATCTCCTGGACTTTCCCAAATTGATTTTGAAAGTTTTCCTGCAAGGGTTAGTCCAACAAAAATATCCAATATCTACTATAGCATACTATCAGTTCAGAAATCAACCTAGACACCACGTCTAATTTGATTTAGGAAGGCATTTTAACCTAAACCCCATACTTAATTTAAAAGCCTTTAGAGGTAAATTCAGCACACCTTTAGCTCAAGAATCAAACCAGACACCATGTCTTACTTTAATTCATGAAAACAGTTAAACTAAGCTCCATGCCTAATTTAAAAGGTGTATGATAATACTTCAAAACCAAAGAATATACTATAGCAAATAAAGATAACATGAAAGCATTGTAGATATTTATTCAGATGGTGATGAAAGAGTATACGAGCATATCCTAAAGGTAGGGAGAACCAACATAGCAACATGGCAAGAAATATTCTTAGAAAGCCTGTAATTCAATGTTGCATGATGATTGGTGGACATACCTTGTATTTGTTGTTCCTTCGTTCTTTTCTGCTCCAGACCTGGAAAGGTTAGTGACAAGAATACCCGAAGGAATATTTTCATAATTATATTTCTATGCTCATTACAAGGACAGTGCAGCAGAAAGGTAGAGATAGCTCATAACCAGGTATTATGATGGGGTATAAGGATTCTACTGGTTATAGCTTGCTCATGGGGGTAGTGATAGATAAGAGTGGAATTCAAAAAAACAACATTCATAAGAATGAAAACAAAAATAATGAAAAGACTGGGACAAAAAGGAAAAGATAAAAGTATGATTACAAGGTTAAACTTAAGACGTAAAATGATCTACCGTTCCCCGGCAACGGCGCCAGAAATGCTTGTTGGTATAAATTAAAGCACACTCTACTTTATCCGCAAGCGCACAGATAAAATCTACCGATGTAGCACTTCACCGGAGTAACCCAGTTTAATATCGAACCCAAAGGAACGAATAGCGATGAGTCTCAAGTGTATAACCCCTGAGTAACTAACAAGGACGGAGAAGCTAAAAGTATAGAGGGGATCACTAAGGTTGTCTAAACCCAACTTAAGAGTGATATGTTTATTATTCTTAATGGGGAAGTTGCCATAAAAGGTCACAACAGAGTATGATTCTTTTATGCAAATGTATAATCCTACCGAGCCTACACACGGGTAAGTGGACTATAGAAGAATCAACAAGGCTATAAGAGTCACCCTTGCGAACAATCACTACTACCGGCGTTATAGGAGGTAAACATGAGTTATCCAGTCTAAGCACCACGCTTACACTGTCCAACTACTCTAACTCTAGAGCGACTAGAATTAAAGTACTCAAAAGAGAGTCATAAACCTTAAGAATAATAAGAACAATAGCTCAAACTTAAATATAGATGTTGATTACCGAAACAATCGTTGAAGCAAGTCGATGAAGAACTTGAATCCACAGGTACAAGATGAAGAAGTTGATCCGACAGGCCGGAGCTTCCTCTTGATCTCTTCCTCTCTCTCTCTCTCTTCTAGTTCTAGAATAAGACTAGGTTCTAATCCTACTAGAGGGGTATCTAGTCTTCTACTTGAAAGCTAACTCTTGATTACAACTAGATGAACTAGAAGAGATTCATCTAGAGGGACCTCTACTTCTACATTGGAACCCTAATTTCTGATGTGGAGATGAATAATGAAGAGGGAGATGCCTGGAGAGGGGGGTCTGGGGCTGCTTATATAGCCCTGAGGGATCAACCGCAGCCGTTCGATCAAACCGACTTCAGGGACGGTGGAGATGAGTCCTAGGGTTCGGTGGAGGAAGCTTGCAGAAGACGGAAGCCAACGGGCCCGGCGGGAGACCGACCGGTCTAAGGGTGGGACCGGTCGGTCCCACCTGGCGGCCTCTCGAGGTGTCTCGCCTCGTGGTGTCCTTTGGTGTCCTCTAGAACCTTCTGGAATATTCCTGACGTGCCGGTTGCGTTATCTCGCGTCGGTTTCCTTCTAGGGGAAGCAATCAGCGCTGGTTTCCTGGTTTAGTCCCTGCAGAATCACAATTCACCAAAAATCGTGAAATATTGTCAATTAAAACCCTAAACCTTTGTTGGTGATTGAATTCATGCCCTTTTCATATTTATTTATCCTCTAATTTTGATAGATAACCAGCGTCAACAGGGACCCACTTGCGCGTGGGGAAGGACCGGAGCTACACGGAGTTACCCGACCGGGAGCTTGGCCCTTGCGAGGGATTCCTTGCAAGGGCCTCCAACGAGGACTAAGGGGAAGCTTGCGCGCTTCTCGATACCTCGGTAAAAATACCGGAGTCGTCGACGGGAGTTTGCATCTCTTTGCATCTCTATCACACTATTTAGCTTCCGCATTTACATTGCAACCTTGTTCATGTGCTTTACCTTTCCTAGTTTGATATGCTAGTTGATAGGTTTGGAAACTAGGTTGCATAACTCCTTTTTGCGGTAGAGATAGCAAACACACCTAGCTAAACCTTAGTTGCACATTAGATAGTTTACTTTCTTGCATAGGTTTTAACTAGGTGGAAATTAGAGGCCATAGTTTAGAATAGAAGTTTTAAGTTGCCTAATTCACACCCCCCCCCCCTCTTAGGCATCACGGGGTCCT
>CM019830.1:17998579-18022098 GCA_009763385.1 Coix lacryma-jobi var. lacryma-jobi | reverse complement strand
GTAGCAGGGGTTTGTAGATGATAGGGAAGTGTAGAGATGAGGATGTGGTGTTCCTTGGCTCAGATCTGGCCTGCAGAGCCCTGGCAGTCGGACGGCCAGCGCGCCCGGCAGGGCCGGGCCCCGGAGTGCCGCCAGAGGTCGCAGTGCGGACCATGAGCAGGGATTTGATCAAGTAACACTTACCATCAAAATCTATCCTCACTATAACTACCAGCCCTTATGCAGTCTTCTAATCCACAGTTTCCATGTTTTAGATGTCGGGCGGGGGTGATGATGAGAGGAGGACCAAGAGAAGTGGATCGCTCAGGGGGAGGAGCAAGCAGCCAGCCACGTGGGTGGCGCTAGCTCCAAGGAGATGTGACAGCTAGACAGCAGATCCGAGATGAGGCACGTCTCCAGATGCAGGGTCGACAGATCAGGGGGACCTTACCCTGCCACCCCTGAGCATTTGGCAGAGGTCAGCAGGCTCATGTGCAGCCCTATGAGGAGGATGTCCAGGGAGAGGCCACCGCAGGACACGAGGGCAAGCCCTGTGTCCTACTATCAGCAGTTCAGCTCGGTCACGCTCCCACAGTGACGAGCTGCTCCAATACCAGCTCAAGGACATAGTTTGATCTTATCAGTAGTGCTGGAATGAGCCTACGTACTAGCACTCCTCTAAAACAATACCCATGGCGCATTTTACAAATCGGGAAAAACTTAGGGTTAGGGATTTTGAACCTTCACCTTGAGAGGAAGGAGAGGGAAGGAGACCCTTGGAGAAGAGGATGATGGAGCAGAACCGACGAGGATCTCAAGCAGCACCTCCGGTGGCCGGAAGTGCCGGGGACGGCCGGTCGGTGAGGAGAGAAAGCGGTCGCCCGTTCACCCGAGAGAGAGAGGAAAGGGAAGCACGGGTGCGGTGAATGGATGATGGAGAGAGAGAGAGGGGGTCACGGGTAGAGGTAGAAAAGTTTTCCCAATGACCCCACTCGGTAACAAACTGATTCAGCCGAATCAGTAAGTCGCGGCACTACTGCGCCTGGCGCGGCACTGCCGGGGCCCGGCACTACCGCGCCTGGCCTGGCACTGCCGGACAGTTACCTACAGAGAGAGTTATTCTCTAAGATACTACAACTTATTCTTGGAGTGGACAGGTACCATCTTGCATGATATGACCAGGCAGCAAGTAATCAATACAGAACAATGGTCACACCAAGCAAGTTTCTTTCAAAGATTTTGAAACACAATATGAAAGTTTTGAAATTGTTTTACCTAGGTCAAACTAGTTGATCAATCAAGCATGCTAGATTTCAAACTAAGTTACGAGAGTCAAGTATATTTAGTTCACTCCTTAAAGCACAAAACCTTGACTCATCTAGAGGCTTAGTGAAGATATCGGCTAGTTGTTTGTCGGTGCTCACATGTTTGATGGCGATATCTCCTTTGATTTCGTGATCTCTCAAGAAGTGATGCCGGATGTCTATGTGTTTGGTTCTTGAATGACACACTGGGTTGTTTGCTAGCTTTATGGCGCTCTCATTGTCACACAAGAGTGGGATATGAGTAAATTGACATCCGAAATCACGAAGGGTTTGCCTCATCCAAAGTAGTTGCGCACAACATGCACCTGCTGCAACATACTCGGCCTCGGCTGTGGATAGGGCTACACAATTTTGCTTTTTAGAACTCCAAGACACTAAGGAGCGTCCAAGGAATTGACATGTCCCCGAAGTGCTTTTTCGATCTACCTTACAACCTGCGTAATCGGAATCCGAATAGCCAAGTAGATCAAACTTGGAGCCCTTAGGATACCACAAGCCAAGGTTTGGAGTGTGAACTAGATATCTCAAGATTCTCTTAACGGCCACTAAGTGACACTCTTTCGGGTTAGCTTGAAATCTAGCACACATGCACACACTAAGCATAATATCGGGCCTAGATGCGCATAAGTAAAGGAGGGAGCCAATCATGGAACGATATACCTTGATGTCCACAGCTTTTCCTTCCTTATCAAGATCAAGATGTCCATTAGTTGGCATGGGTGTTTTGATAGGCTTAGCGTTCACCATGTCAAACTTCTTTAACATATCATGGGTGTACTTGGTTTGGCAAAGAAAAAGTCCCTTCCTTCAATTGCTTGATTTGAAACCCAAGGAAGAACTTGAGCTCACCCATCATAGACATCTCAAATCTTTTAGTCATGATCCTACTAAAACTCATCACAAAAGGATTTGTTAGTACTACCAAATATTATGTCATCGACATATATTTGGCACACAAAGATATCTCCATTGACTTTATGAGTGAAGAGAGTAGGATCGGCTTTGCCTATTTCAAAGCCTTGTTTGAGCAAGAATTCCTTAAGGCATTCATACCATGCTCTAGGTGCTTGCTTAAGCCCATAGAGCGCCTTTCGGAGTTTGAAGACGTGGTTGGGAAACGTGGGATCTTCAAAGCCTGGTGGTTGCTCGACATATACCAACTCTTGTATAGGGCCATTGAGGAATGCACTCTTCACATCCATTTGATATAGCTTGAATTCATGATGGGCTGCATAGGCTAGAAGAATCCGAATGGCTTCAAGTCTTGCAACCGGTGCATATGTTTCTTCAAAGTCCAGGCCCTCTACTTGTGTGAACCCTTGAGCTACCAATCTTGCCTTGTTCCTTGTCACCACACCTTCTTCATCTTGCTTGTTGCGAAAGACCCATTTGGTTCCAATGACATTGGTATTTGGTCTTTCCACGAGTGACCATACTTGATTGCGCTCGAAGTTGTTGAGCTCTTCTTGCATGGCCATCACCCAATCCGGATCATCCAAGGCTTCTTCTACCTTGAGAGGTTCCAAAGAGGAGACAAACGAGTAATATTGACAGAAATTTGCCAAATGAGAGCGTGTCGTTACCCCCTTTCGTAGACTCCCAAGAATATTATCAACGGGGTGATCTCGTTGAATAGTTTGCTTGAGTCTTGGATGATCGATGGGTTCTGGTTCATCTTCGGCTTCCTCTTCTTCATCTCGCTCGAAGATGGGTTGTAGGTTCACTCCATGAGGTGGAGTAGCTGCAGCTGCTCTGGGTGTGCCCGGCACTGCTTGGCTCCGCGCGGCACTGCCGGGGTCCGGCACTGCCGGGGACGAGCCCGGCACTGCCGGGACTGTATCTGACCAGTCCCAGCAGGAGCTTCAGCTTGAGGACCATCCTGACCAGTAGCCTGCTGTTCCTGTGGTCTTATATCACCAATGGCTAGTTGCTTGATTGCTTCACAAGGAGGTTCCTCATCACCTACAACCACCTCATCAACTTGCTCTACTTGAGAGCCATTAGTTTCATCAAACGTCACGTCTATCGCTATTTCAACCTTGCCGGAGGCCTTGTTGAAAACACGATAGGCATGCTCGTTTGATCCATAACCGAGAAGAAAACCTTCATCAACCTTGGATGCGAACTTAGAGACTTTGGGTTTCTTGTTCAATATGAAACATTTGCACCCAAATACCCTAAAGTAAGACACCTTAGGCTTGTTACCGGTTAGCAGCTCATAGGAGGTCTTCTTTCTTCTCTTGTGGAGGTAGAGACGGTTGATTGCATGGCAAGCGGTGTTGACGGCTTCGGCCCAAAAGATGTCCGGCGTCTTGTACTCATCTAGCATCGTCCTTGCCATGTCAATGAGCGTTCTATTCTTCCTCTCCACCACACCATTTTGTTGAGGGGTGTAAGGCACTGAGAACTCATGCTTGATGCCCTCTTCATCAAGTAACTCTTCCACTTGGGTGTTTCGGAATTCGGTTCCATTATCACTACGAACCTTTTTGATGTTGAAACCGAATTCCCTTTGAGCTCTTCGTATGAACATCTTCACCTTCTCTTGCACTACACTCTTATCATGCAAAAAGAATACCCAAGTGAAACGAGAAAAGTCATCAACAATAACAAGACCATGTTTGTTACCCGCCGATGCTAAGGTAGGCAACCGGTCCAAAGAGATCCATGTGAATCAATTCCAATGGATGAGTAGTAGTGTCATAGCTCTTTGGTGGGTGAGGTACGCCTACTTGCTTTCCGGCTTGGCAAGCTCCACATACTCTGTCTTTCTCAAAATGAACATTGGTTAGTCCTAGGATGTGGTTGTCCTTTTGAAGTTTGGCCAAATTCCTCATCCCAACATGAGCTAGTCGGGCGGTGCCATAACCAACCCATGCTAGATTTTGCCACTAAACAAGTCTCAAGTTTGGCTTCACTTTTGTTGAAATCAACTAAGTAAAGCTTCCCTTTCAAACGACCTGTAAAGACAATAGAGGAATCCTCCCTTCTAAAGACTTCCACACCCTCATCCGTAAAGAGACAATTGAAACCCATTCCACACAATTGCGAAACGGACAACAAATTGTAACTTAACGAATCAACATGTAAGACATTAGTAATTGAATGTTCAAGTGTGATAGCAACTTTACCAAGACCTAGCACATCCCCCTTGGAGTTATCACCAAATATGATGTTCTCACTTGCATTTGTAGTTGGGGAATATGATGAGAACATACTCCTTTCTCCGGTCATATGATTTGTACATCCGCTATCAAGCACCCAACTTGATCCACCGGAGGAGTATGCCTGCAAAACAAGTTTAGTTCCTTGGTTTAGGTCCCCAATTGATATTGGGGCCTTGCATGTTAGTCACAAGTATCTTAGGAACCCAAATAAACTTGTCGGCTGCCCTCTTGTCATTACCAACATACTTTGCAACAACTTTACCACTGTTGTTGTGTCCTAAAAAGTAACAAGAGGACATGCTCATTCTTGGAGCTTCTATCTTGGGTTGATGCATGAACTTGTTCTTGGTTACCCAAATAGACTCCTTTGGTTTCTGAGACCCTTGCTTCTGATTTGGCATCTGCCTGGGCTGTGTGTGAGACTGAGCAGAAGGGGAACTGGTAGCCTTCCCTTTCTTGGGGCGCGGCACTGCCGGCCTGGGGGCGGCACTGCCGGGGCCCGGCACTGCCGCCTTCTGGCGCGGCACTGCCGCGGTCCTGTGCAGGCTGAACTGTACCAATGTAACCCTTCTTCTCAAACCTCACACACTCATAGCCATTCACCTTCTTCCTTCCATTGGTTTTGCCTCCCTTTACATGCCCCAACCCATCCTTTATGAAAGGACGTCTTCCGTTCTTGAACTTGGGCATGTTCTTGCTTTGGGTCTTCTCACTAGCACTTATAGTAGCCTTGACACAACCACTTGCAATAACACTTGTCAATCTTGCTATTTCTTTCTCATGACCTCCATGTTTGCAAGGTTAGTGGAATAGACATTCAAATCAAGATTATAGCATTTTCCACAACCTTCACTAGTGGAGGGAATAGGAGTGACATTTGCCTTAGGGAGAGTTGAGTTGCTTTCCCAAAGAAGGTTATATTGTAGCTCAAGTTCCTTGTGCTTTACATCCAAGTCACAATACTCTTTCTTGAGTTCAACATGAGCCTTCTTTAGGGAAGCATGTTCATCTTGCTCTTTGGCCAAGGCCTCATGCAAGACATCCAACTCACTTCTCTCTAATGCAAGAGCTTCCTTGCAAGCAATATAGAGATCCTCTTGTTTGATAAGAGCATCCTCACTTATTTCTAGCTCGGCTTGTACACCCTCTAGTTCCTCCATTAGCTTAGTGATAAAGAGTTTGATTTTCTTATCTAAGTTCTTTGTTATCATGTTTATCTCTTCATCACTAGAGCTATCATCACTAGAAGAGTCACTAAGTTCACTACTAGAGATGTCACTAGGTGGAAGAGAAGGTTTAGGAGTATGAGTCTTTTTCACCTTCTCTTTCTTGGCCATGAGACAAGTGTGGGAGTTGCCTTCATCATCATCGGACAAGTTGTTGAATAGCCTTGGTGAAGGAGATGACTTTTGGAATGCAATGGTTGCCATCTTCTCATCTTCTTCACTTGAGGTTTGTGCGGTTGAATCCCATTCATGTCCGATGTGAGCTTCTCCCATGTATCTCTTGTTGTGCTTCTTGTAAGTGGCTTTGTCATCTTTCTTGCCCTTGTTGTCTTTCTTCTCATTTGGGCAATGAGCAATGAAGTGCTCGGTGCTACCACAATTGTAGCAAGTTCTCTTTTTCTTGTTAGGAAACTTCCTCTTTACAAATTTGTAACCTTCTTTCTTGAGCCCCTTGCGATATCTTCTCATGAATAGAGCTATATCATCAATCTTCTCAAACTCTTCACCATCACTCTCACTCTTGCAAGAGGATGATGTGCTGTCCTCAACCTCTATTTTCTTCTTTTGTTGCTTGGGCTTGCTTGTAGAGGCTTGCTTGCTTGAACTTGACTTGCTTGATGTTGCTTGTTTTGTTGGCTTGCTTGCCTTGAGTGCCACTTCCTTGATCTTCATCCCATCTAGCCTTGCTTGCAACTCTCCAAGCTTCCTTCTTTCATTAGCTTCCTCTCTTTGCATATCAAATGTGATAATCCTCCCAAGCACATCACTAGGTGTGAACTTCTCAAACTTCTTCTTGTCTCTAATCAATGTCACTACGGTCTCATTTCTTGGTGAATAAGCTTCCAACATAATCTTCACAACCTTGTGATCATTGATTTCATTTCCACCTAGCCCTCTAATCTTGCCAACAATGACCATCAACCTATCAAACATCTCTTGAGGACCTTCACCATCACAAATCACAAACCGGTTGAGCTTGGCCATCAACAAATCAATCTTGGATTGCCTTACTTTATCAACCCCTTCATGAGCAATATGCAATGTGTCCCAAATCTCCTTTGCAACCTCAACTCCCATGACCTTGTTGTACTCATCACCATCCAAGGCACTAAGTAGCACACTAGTGGCTTGGGCATTGAGATGAATGTTGCGGAACTCATCTTGAGTGGGGTTCTTTGGATCAACCGGTGCTTCGAGTCCATTGTGCACAATCTCCCAAATACCTGGATGGAGACCAATAAGATAGGTCTTCATAATGTGCTTCCACTTGGCAAAGTTGGTCCCGTCGAAACGAGGCAACTTGCCCGCGGGTACATTAATGAGAGGCCTAGAATCATGGTTAGACATAGAAGAATAAGTGTAGGATACGGCTCCGTATGTCTTCTTGGTCTCCTCCTTCTTCTTCTTGTCACCCTTGAGATGATAGGAGATGTCATCATCACCATCTTCGGTGCTACTTGAGTCTTCACTCAAGTGCACACTCTTCTTAGCTTTGAGCTCTTCCTTCTTCTTCTTTTCTTCTCTTCTCTTGGCTCTTTCTTCTCTTCTAATCTTTCTTTCTTCTCTTCTTTGAGCCTTGTCTTCCTTTGCTTTGAGAGCTGCTGCATCTTCTTTTGCTTTAGCTCTAGCTTCTCTTCTCAACCTTCTTTCTTCCTTTCGTCTTGCGAGCTCTCCGGCCGACACAACCAATTGTGGAAGTGTCCTTCCGCTAGCTGTGGAGATACTCTCGCTGCTGCTAGTGGTGTGCACATCCGGATCTTCAAAGGGTTTGGGTTGCACAACACTAGCGTCACCCGTTCCTCCGTCAGTGGCCATACTCTCGCACGGTTAAGTGCTGCTGAGAGACCAGGCTCCGATACCACTTGTAAGGACCTGTGTGGCCTAGAGGGGGGGTGAATAGGCCTGACAAAAATCACAGCTTAAAAACAAATTAGATAGGCCCGACACTACCGCCCTGTGCCCGGCACTGCCGCTCCCCGGCACTGCCGGCCTCAGCGCGGTACTGCCGCGCAGATGAAGACCAGAAACTGCAATTCGAAATCTAACCACAATCTGCAGATTCTATATGAATAGGAATGTAACAATAGGCTATATGAACCAGCAGAAACAACTACTCCAAGCCAAATATGAAAGATAGAGTAGATCGAGCCAAACCCTAGAATATATCACAAGCTCATGAACATAGAGAATGAAACTAAGCAAGCACGCGAGACAAGTGATTTATCCCGTGGTTCAGCTCGCCACCAAGGCTTGCCTACCTCCACGTTGTTGAGGTTGACCACTTAGGTCATGAGCTTTGCAACTCAACCTCGTTCTCAAGTCAAGAAACTAAATCCTTGAGGTGAGGGGTAATCTTACTAGCTGCACAAGTGATTACAAACCTCCCTAGGCCGCCACACAAGTTGGCAAGGCTCTAGGGCGACGCCTAGCCGGCTAGGGTTCCAAGAACCCAAGAGTAATAGAAGCAAATCCACCGGCTATGGCTCAAATCAAGTGCTCTAGGCAGTAGATCTCAGCTAGGGCTCCTCTTTGGTGAAGGTTTGAGCCTCTCAACCACTTGGAATCAATGGGAATGAAGATTTTGGTGGTTGGGAGCTTGGAGTGCCTTCAATGGAGAAGAGAGAGCTTGTCTGGAGGTAGGTGGAGAGTTCTGGTCGTGGATGACCGTTGGGAGGCAGAGGGGGTGAAGTAAATACCCCCTGCCATCCAACGGACAAATCAAGTCGCGGCAGTGCCGGCCTTAGCCCGGTAGTGCCGCGGCCCGGCACTGCCGCGCCTAGAGCGGCACTGCCGCGCCCACCAAACAGACAGGAACAGATCTACAATGGGTGCAGCTGTCTTTGGTTGGAAATGTGGATGGTTTGAGTTGGTTTGAGCACATGTCATTCAGCCATATCAATGAATTTGCATTCCCCCTTTATAGTACGGCATTCCTAAAACTCAAATAACCAAAATAGAATATCTTTGAAGCACTTTGAGTCCGGAACCGATGAAATGTAGTGTGAGGGGTCCACCAACGCATATACACCATCCTTTCTTATCATAACCTGCTTGTCAACTTCATAAATCTCATTAGTCCTCTAATCGTGTGGTCATTATCACCAAAACCCACAATTAGGGCTTGATTGCACTTACACAGATGAAGATGATTTTTATATGAAAATTGTAGCTCTCGATGAGATCTACAACTTCGTAGTTTTGAGTTTTTACATTTGAGGATGTTAAGATGCTCAAAGAAATCAAATGTTTTTTTAGCACCATAATAAACACATATAAGAGTTCGTCGTTTTTGAAAATTCATATATTTTATTACATGGTATTAAATAAAGATACTTTTTGAGCATATGATTTTCAAAAAAAAATCATAATTTTCATATCTTTGATACATGTAAAAAATATATGATTTTTTAAAAGCGACGAACTCTTATATGCGTTTATTATGGCTTATATGTGTGTGTATGTATGATGTAATTTTTAAATGTGTCACATCATGTGTTCCAGCAATAACAACACCGCCATCATATGCTAACACAGTTGCAGGAGCGCTTATGTCCACACCAAACATGTTTACTCCATCGACCGTCGTATCACCATTACTAAAGATATCTTCATCAGCAGTAATTAATGCGGCATATCCGTTGCAACAATTAGAAAAACCAAATACCTCGTGATTCTCCAAAATGATTGTATCAAAATGTCAACTATAGGCGAAGGAGTGCTCATATGCGTGGGACTAATCCAGGTACAACTTGGATCCTACTCTACGTGTTAATGTACAACTACCAGTTTCACTAAGAATGAAATTTTTGACAGACATTTTGAAGAGTCGTATCAATGAATGTTTTGACGACTTAATTGGAGATCTCCAGGACATGCTTAAGGCCTCTTAGGCAAGATGTAATTTAGATGGTTAATGAAACAAACGACTCTTTATTATGTCTTTTATTTAAGGATAATATTTTTTTTGATTGTACTTAGAACCATTATAATTGTGTGAAAGTTGAGCTATGAAAAATAACTTTAGTTGTTTCGTTTTTAAATACGTCATGAAATGAAACCGTGACGTTAGCACGGACATTAAACTTGTAAAGGCTAAGGCATCATGTTATTTCCATTCTTTGTTTGGATGTTATAGTATTATTAAGAAACCATAGTGTTAATAAACTGTAGTTTTAGGATCATCGCTGTGCAAAATCATGGTTTAGAAAAAAGTGTTCTATAGTGGAGTTTTTAAAACTTCAAAAAGACTACAGTTTGAGTAATACCATTTCATTCAAAACTATAAAGTTTGTCGCACCGAAACACCTCGATCATGACATTCTAAAACCAAGATATTTCACAGAACCATTGGTGTTGTTTGTTTGGTCGTTTTTACGGCTGGTTTTGACTGATTCAATAGTGTTAGTGTGAGAAAAAATAATCCGAAGTACGACTGATAAGAGAAAAGAACGGGGCCTATATATTTTTCTAGAACTCCAAAAATACTTTGTATCAAACAGGATCTTAACCTAATTGTATATTTTTTAAATTCTTTCATCAACAAATAAATTCTCATTTGTTCACTTTGTTATTAAATGGGTTGGGTACCAGGATAAGTAGATCTTACATCGGGCCCCAAAAGCACACTGGGCCATAAACATGGGCCAAAAACGCAGATGTATGCACTGCTGCCCCTTGGCGATCGTCGTCGTGCACGTCTCCGCAAATTCCCGAATCCTAACGCCCCACCGCCACCAGCCGCCGGCGCCGCCGCCATGGGGAGAGCCGAGAAAAAGAGAGCGAGAGAGGTCGACCGGATCAGCGGCCTCCCCGACGACGTCCTCGGCGACATCGTGTCGCTTCTCCCCACCAAAGACGGCGCCCGCACGCAGATCCTCTCCTCCCGGTGGCGCCACCTATGGCGCTCCGCTCCGCTCAACCTCGACCTCTGCCACGACGACCCACTTCGCCGCGGCGTCCGTGCCAGCGAGATCTCCCGCGTCCTCTCCGCGCACCCTGGCCCCGGCCGCCGCTTCGTCATGCCTTCCCGCTACGCCGGCTACGACTGTCCCACCTTGACGACGATCCTGGACGGGTGGTTCCGTTCCCCCGCCCTCAACAACCTCCAGGAGCTCAGGTTGCACTACTTTCCTCTAGCTCTGCCATCGCCATCGGTACGCCGCTTCTCGTCGACGCTCCGCGTCGCTAACTTCGTTGGCTGCATTTTCTCGGACGTCTGCGGCGCGGGCGCGCTGCTCCTGCCGGTTCTCGAGAGCCTGACCCTCAACGACGTCAGCATCTCAGGGAGCGCTCTGCGCGCATTGCTCGCCGACGGCTGCCCTGTACTGCAGAGATTGGTGCTACTTGACAGCGACTATTGCTTCAGTCCACTGCAAATCGTGTCCCCTAGCCTCAGAAGCATCAGGGTGGGTTCTTGTTGGAGAAGACGCATATCATCACTCTGGCCTGACCTCGTCATAGAGAACGCACCGTGTCTAGAAAAACTAGAGTGTTCAGAAAAATTGCTGATGAACATCTCGGTAATCTCGGCGCCAAGGTTGGCGATTTTGGGAAAGCTCTTTGACAGCACTCCTACGCTTCAGTTTGGCACCACAGTTCTTCAGGTATATGGCCACCATTAATAAGAACCCTTGGCTTGATCATCATGTCATGTGCTAATCCGTTCTATATATGCTTATTAACTCAGGGATCGACTGTCGTTAGCATGGCGGCTGTGGTAGATAGCGTGAAGGTTCTATCTTTATCTGGTGTGAAACTATGTTTGCATACGGTTATTAACTTACTCAAGTGTTTTCCACAATTACAGAAGTTGTATATCAAGGTGACTCCCTGCACCATGACCAAATAAAGTGTGCAGATTTACTGTTTATATATATCGAGATGGTGATTGTTTCAAATCTTGTTTGACCATTGACACCATATCTTCGTTCTCTTCCCTTTTTCAGGCGACAAGTGTCATTGTGGAAAATGCTTGGTATCAAACGAACCCAGAACGCATTGGCACGCTTAACATCCGTGTGAGGAAAATTGTGCTGCAAAACTATGAAGGAAGCCAATCACATGTTGACTTTGTCAACTTCTTTTTATCAAATGCGAGAGCGTTGGAGTCACTCGAGTTAGGAGTTACAAACATTGTTACCAATAAGTGGATTGCAAGACAACATAGCCTGCTCAACATAAAGAGTGCCCGCGTCGCTTTTGTACCTTGTAAAGACATCAGAAAGAGTATTTTAAGGTGAATGGGTCATCTGAATATGGGCACATGACCTTCTGTATGCTAAGCAAGTACTGTACATGATCTGTCAAACGACATTTTCAAAGGTTTCATTAGTATATCTAATGGCATCAATAAAGGCAATTGGTTCTTAGGTGAGGTCGTAATATGCAGTGAGGCCTAGTGGCATTTTGTATCTCTTTTTTTCTCAAATATTGTGGTTTGTCAAATGTTTGATGCTATATTTTGTTTCCCTTAAAATAGAGAAGGGCTCTTGGGATGTTCATTGTTATTTTTCCAACTGGTTGCCATCGCAATGATCGCAATTCGTATATATCCCCATCAAAAATATATTTTTTGTTTTCTCACTAAACGAAAAACTCTGTAAAGCCATGAGGCCCATGCCAATATTATGTCAAAGACAATCTTGTTCTACGCTTAGTACCAAGGTGAGCACCTGTGGACTCGGTGATAATCTATGTGAACATATTTAATTTTGTATTTATTTATTGGAAGTTAATCTCTCCTGTTGCTTCAAAATTTAAAATCATTTTTTTTAAATGACACTGGAAAATTGAAGCGTTATTTTCACAAGTTGAAAGCGTTTAACATCTTAATTCCTTCATTTGTTACGCATGCTATGAATGGATGAGATAGGTCCCTCCAACTTTTAAAAACAATGATTTGATGATTGCTGTCAGGGTTTATTGGGTTTGTATGTAAGCAGGTAAGTTCAACTCGCAATGGAAGTGAAGAATGTATTTGAATTCAGAATACTATCAACCCCTACATTATTTCTACCTAGTTTTAGTCTGGTTCACGGCCCATCTAGGGTCTTGAATTTTGGCTGCATAAGCTAAAACTTGTTTACTTATGATGTCTCTCTTTATTTACTGACAATCACATTCTGATAACACATAAACATCTAATTAATTAAAAAACCATAGCTTGTACATTTTTGTGAATCTTTTCATCAACAATGCATTGAGGAGAAGATAATTGGACACCTTGAACATTCAGCCTTGAGGTATTTTTTTTTTAATCCGCAGGCAAACTACAAGGAACATAACTCACTGATATCATCACCATCAAAGAATAGTGCACCAGTTCATATGAAACATTCTCGCTACAACAAAACACTCTTGTCATTGTCACTCTATCCATCCTGATTTTTCATCAGCTATATATATAAGTAGTAGTATACTTGACATGTACCGGGCGGCGACGAACGATCTGCGCCTTGGATAACGCAGTACGCTGCTGGATCTTGTTCGTCATCGTCAGTGTGGAAGGCCGGCGGCCTTCCCACAGAGGATGGCGTTGGCCGGGATGGCGTACTCGTTGGAGAGGCTCTGCTGCGGCGTCCACACCCTGAGGTAGAGCTGCTGGCCGAGGTACTGCCGGTCCCAGATCGCCGACCTCAGGTTCCACATCCCCTGGTTGTCCAGCGACACCAGGATCGCCGACCACCCGTTCGGGTACACCTGCAATCACAATTGGTTGCCATTGTTCAGTTCAGTGATGTTTCAGCATTGTTCAGAGCTTGTTCGTTCTTGATTGAGGAGGAATCTGGAAGTTTTTTTTTTTTTTTTTTGCATACCTGAACTGTGTGTCTCGCTTGTGCGTCCACCAAGTTGTATGTCTGCCGCTGCGTCTCATTCCACTGGCCGTCGCCGTACCTGAAAACAAAATCCGGCGAGAAGTCAAGTCAGCACTCAGCAATGGTGTTTGTTTAAGAGTGAGTGAGCTCTCTCCTCGATCTGTTCGTCTCCTCAATGGCGTGAGGCAGAAGAGCTCAAGAGAAACGAAGAAGAGAGAGCAGGGGACGGAGTAAAAGTACCCTACAACCCAGAAGTCGTATCCGTCGAGGTGCCACGACTGCAGCTCGCTCTCCGTGTTCTGGAACACCACCTCGACGAACTCGTGCAGGTTGAGCCTGAGCACGGGCGTCCCGGCGCGCGGCGCCGGCGCCACCGCGTCGGGCCGCGCGGGGAGCGTGTCCCAGTCGATGACGTCGGCGATGTTGTAGTTGTCGGCGAGCTTGAGCGGCGTGTCGGGCAGGACGAACGAGACGCCGTTGACGGCGCAGCGCCTGGGGCCGGCGGCGGCGGCGCGGAGCTGCTGCTGCTGCTGCTGGCGACCACGAGCGTCCTGGACGTCGGGATGGCGCCGTAGTGGAAGGAGCCCTGCGGGTTGGGGCGCGCCGCGCTGGCCGTGAGGTTCCAGCGGAAGGAGCGCGCCTGGTCCAGGGACCAGCCGTAGTCGAACGGACCCGGCGCCGGCGGTGGTGGCAGCGGCCCCGGCGCGCGGGCGGTGGCGCCCGCGTAGTGCAGGGTGGCGACGGCCGTGAGCTCGGCGGCGGGCGTGAAGCGCGTGGACGCCACGACGGCGTAGTCGAGCGGCGGGCGGTCGAGCGTGACGAGGAACGCGAGCGACTGGCCGGCGTGCACGTCGAGGGAGTCGTAGACGTTCTGCACCGGGTGGGTGCCCTCGACCTCCACCAGGCGCAGCGCGCCGTGGCCCTGGATCCGGACGTTGACGGAGGCGCGGAGGCCGACGTTGGAGACGCGGAAGAGGTACGTGCCGCCGAGGCTCCCGACGAACGTGTCCCCCCCGGGCGACTGGGCGGCAGCGGCGCCGTTGATGAGCAGGGCGTCGGGCGGCGGGAGGAGCGCGTTGCCCGCGTCGAGCGTCCGCCTGAGGTCGGCGTGGGGCGAGGCGGCGGCGTACCAGTCGCCGACGAGGAGCGTGAAGTCTCCCGCGGGGCGCGGGTAGGGGACGGGGATGGCGGGCCGCTGGTAGACGTTGAGCGCGCCGAACCCTCCCGCGGCGCGGTGCAGCGCGAGCGAGGGGAAGTAGAAGAAGGTGCCGACCTGGTCCTTGGTCTGGAAGCGGTACGTGTAGTTGGCCCCCGGCGGGATGGCGCAGTTGGTGCCGGCCACGCCGTCCTGCCACGAGTTCTTGCGCTGCTTGATCCCGTTCCAGGTGAGCAGGAACGGCTCGTCGAGGGCGTTGACGACGTTGACCACCAGGTTGTCGTTGGTGACGCAGTCGATGCGTGGGCCCGGGAACTGCCCGTTGATCAGGATGCCCTGCGCGGTTGGTTGGAGTCGGAGACAGAGACAGAGACAGAGACAGAGACAGAGACAGGTAGGCAGAGGATGAGCGAGCGAGCTTGGTGGATTTGGTTGGGGACCGAAACAAGAAGAAAAAAGAAAAAGAAAAAGAAAAATCCGCAGCGACGGTGACTGAACTGAAATTCAGTCGGCGAGTGATGGATGCAGATGGAGACATTGGAATCGGAATGTAGTACTGTACCTGCTGGGTGGTGCCGAGCGGGGTGATGGGGCCGAAGGTGACGGTCCAGGTGAAGTAGCGGTAGGGGTTGTCGGCGCCGGCGAGCAGCGACGACACGGCGAGCAGCAGGAGGAGGAGGAATGGGAATGGCGCGGGCGGATGTGGCGCCGCCATTGCTGGCTCCTCTAGATCTGGAAGGAGGCAGTGGAGTGGAGAGTGGAGAGTGGAGCAGGGCGAGGCCGTGGGGGAAGACGATGTGAGGCAGCAGCAGCCTTTATAGCTGGAGGGAAAAACTTAGATATAACATCGTATTATAAATGAGTCAAACATATAACTCACACGTCATGTGTGCAAAGCAAGTTAAATAACAGAGGCACTACTGACATTTGACTCCATTTTAGAAAAATAAACAATAAAAGGAGATATTTTCGCAAATACTTTTTTTTCCCAAATGGCTCCAATTCTACCAGAGAAACCACTTTAATAAATGAGCCAGAGTCAATCACTTTAGAATAGTTGGAGTCTTACCAAACAAACTCCAAATACGTTGAAACTAAGCCCGCTTTGGAACACAAGATTCTCAAAATACATGAATAGACAAAACATATGATTGGAATTGCATGGAACTTGCAATCCTGTATGAATTCAAAATGTAGGAAAGTTTTTTTTATTGTAGTAGCCTTTGAATGCAACAAGGAAAATATAGAAATTCCAAGAGAGAAATAGATACAAAGGAAAGTTTTCAAGAGATCTAATCTCATGCTAGTTTTCCATTAAAATTCCTATAATATTATGCTCATAGTAATTCAAAAAAAAAGTTCATATAATTTAATCGTTGGTTCCGAAGTGTTATATAGGAAGTTTTCTACAGGATTAGAATTCTCTAAAACTAATATACCCTCTTTTTTCTAGATATATAATTTTTATTATGCATTTAGATACTAGATGCATAACAAAAGTTATCTAGTAGAAAAGCTAAAACAAGTTATAATTTAAAACATAGACTTTTTTTTGGATCAAAAGGGCTCTTTTGGTCAGGGGCGGATCTAGCAGGGGGGGCGGGGGGCTGGTGGGGCTCAAGCCCCCTACTCGCGATAGCGCCATGGAGCCCCCCAAAGCCCCTCCTAGAAATTTTGGCGATCAACATGCTGTTTCGTGGTGTTCTTGCCTGAACGCATCTTGGCCCCTAGTGTTTCGGTGATTGGATGAAACACAAGATTGCTGTGACTAACGTGTGTTTTGCAGAAACAGGATTGAGTTAGGTCACGGTAATGGCGACGATACGGGCATATGAAGTTCATGTCCCCTGGTGATGGATATCGTTTCGGTTTTTAAAGGATGGACGACGAAGACGGTGTTAGACTAGGCTAAATGTCATATGGTGTTGGAGGACACTTAGGTAGTCTTAGGTCTTTGTTTTTCCTTTGGCCATACTATAAAGGGGAGCGTGAATCAGTAGCTTGACCTAGATGAGACTATTGAGGTAGGTGTGGTACACACTTGTTATTTCGTAGCCCTAGGTAGCTCAGAGAGATGCCTTAAGTCGAGAGGATCAAAAGTCGTTTAGGCCGCGTCGCGATCTGAGCTCAGTCTGCCCTTGTAATGGGCATCGGACGCTCCCCGACTAGGGTTTAGTCTGGTGCGTGGCATCAGACGCGCCGATGTGTTCACATCGGACGCGCCCGTGCCACTGTTCACGTGCGCGTGAACTGGAGGTCGCATCGGACGCCGGCATCGGACGCTGAGGGCCAGCGTCCGATGACCATGCAGAGAGGTTCCAGAGAGGTCAAATCCACATCGGACGCGTCCGTTGTGGTGGCATCGGACGCTGCCCAGTGTCCGATGCCCCTTTGAACAGTCTGACAGATTGTACAGTTGACCGTTGGTCGAGGTCATCGTCGCGTCCGATGCTAGGCACCGGAGCGTCCGATGCCCCCGCAGAAACTCTGTCTTGTGTTGTTTTTGGATGGCCGGTTGGGGGAGTATTTATACTCCTTCCCTCCATCCATTTGAGTGTTCTTGCCACTTCCATCTGCTGAGAGACACATTGTGAGTGTGAGATAGTGCAAGAGCCCTAGTGAGGTTGAGTGATTTGCTAATTGTGAGAATTAGACACCTCCTAGTGAGAATTGAGTAGCAAGTGTGCATCCATCCATCTCTTTGGTCTTGTGTCGGTCAAGTGAGAGTTCTGGCTTGTTACTCTTGGTGATCGGCATCACCTAGACGACTTGGTGGCGATCGTGAAGCTTGGAGAGCATCCGGTGGCATTGTGGATGACCCAAGCAAGCTTGTGACCGGTAGTGAGCGATTCACCGGGCCGGAGCGGCGAAGAATCAGCTTATAGTGAGCACTTGATCCTTGCGCGGATCAAGGGGGAGCGATACCCTTGCGCGGGTGCTCCAACGAGGACTAGGGGGTGTGCCGACACCTCGATACCTCGACAAAAAGATCGTTGTGTCATCTCTACTCCTTTACTTACACATTTACTTTCAAGCAATTCAATTCTGCACTATTACTTGTTGTTCATTCACTATTGAATTGCTTTGCTAGAGTAGGAGTGACATAGACTTGGTCTTTTATGCGGTAGAGTAAAGAGAAACACACTTCTAGGCACTAGGGGGTTAATTGGGGCTTGATAGGTTTTATTCTTGCAAGAAGTTTTAGAAAAGCCCAATTCACCGCCCTCTTGGGCATCTTGATCCTTTCATTGCCGTGTAGGAGGGGTTGAGCAGAGATATCCTGAGGTTGAAGACGAAGGACTTCGATTCTGGGCTAGAAAATCTCTTTTAGGCGGCCCACAAGAGTATAAGCACAGTAAGGCAGTAAAGCCCAACTCCTCTGTACCTGAGTAGCGTTGTGGGTGCGGCGCAGCCACTCCGTTCCCAAAGTCCCACTCCGTGCGGTGACGAATCGGCGATAGTGCTGCCTACCATAGCGCGCTAGGACGCTAGCAACGTACGATCAAAGACGGGGCAGGAAGGAGGGACAGCGGCACAAGTGCAAATGGAGTCGGTTGGCCGCTCACGCAACCGCGGGACAATAGACGTCTGGATGCGGCCCCCGTCCACACACAAGAAGCAGCGGCGAGGCCAGTAGCCCAGCGCAGCAGCAACATCTTGTGCATGTATACCATAGACGTAAACTGAGTAAAGAAATCAAGCAACTATTTAGGTATAAATATAATCACTCATGCCTTTTTGTTTATACCTACAAATTCGACCCTATTTTGATGAACTGATGTAGATAGATTTAAGAATACATACATTATTTATTTATTATTATATGCTTGTAGAGTTGTAGTGGTATCCATTTAATCAGTTTTGTAAAAATTAGTGATTGAACCGTGCAATAAATTTTACTACACTTTTGGTATTGGAGATCTAGGATAGGATATGTGCCAACAACTGGACCTTATGTTCTACAAAAGCTATTCCATGTTAGCTTTATTGACATAGAAAATTCCAATTGAGATTGTTGAAAACTCCAAATATCAAAACTCAAAAATGATATTTTGTTCCATGTTTTTTTTTTTGAGAAACTGATACTTTGTTCTCATGAGAAATCATGTGTTCTTATTTTGGTCTTATGTTGCTCTAGCCAGCTTTTTTTTAGCCCCCCTATATATATTTTTTAATCCGCCACTGCTCTTGGTGACAACTGCTCGTCGAACCGTCGTAACTCGGAAGGTGACCTCGAGCCGAACTGCAGTCGCTCCCGCACCAGGTTTTAGCAGGCAACCAGGCAACGGTAACGCGACGTTCAGGGCATGTTAGGGGAGGCAAAGGATTTTTTTTTAATAAAAAAAAAGAAAGAAAGAAAAGGCGCGGAGGCCTTGATGGGTGGTTGCAAACTTGCAATTGGCATTTTAACATTTTTTAAAAAACTCGCAATTTGCAGAAAGTGACAAACTGATGGTCACAATCAGCATGGTATCGACCAGGTAGGTCCCTTCCGGTGCACGTCACAGTAAACTGGTTGGACCCGACTGCTGCTCGACGCCTGCCTGAACCCTGAGCTGTAGGTCGGGCACGTTTTCTCCCTTCTGGCTCAACTGAACCCACGCTTGCCAGTCGCCACGCCACGCTCCGCTCTCCCGCGCCGGCCCCCTCCCGGCCTGGCGGCCTCCTCGGCCCTTTCCCCTCACCGGCTTGCTCGTTGCTCTTTCACGCGCTCCGCACGTGGGATGCGCAACCTGCTGCTGCCCCGGCGCCTCCTCTCCGCCCCCACCATGGCTCGTGCTTCCGTCTCCGGCTCCGCCGCGGCGGCCAAAGCCTTGATCCCCTTAAACCCCGCCCGCGGCGGCCGCCTCTCTTCCCTGCTTCCAGCGCGCCTCCCTGTCCGCGTGTTCCGCGGCGCCTCGCTCCGCTGCTACGCCGCCGCCGCTGCCGCCGCGGTGGCTGAGCAGAGCCGCATCAAGGTGCAGAACCCCATCGTCGAGATGGACGGTGCGTCGGCCTCCCCCTCTTCCCTTTCCTTTCGCGTGGGCGTAGGCGTGTGGATGAGCTTATGACTTGCTTTGATTGTTTTGTTTTCAGGGGATGAGATGACGCGGGTCATCTGGAAGATGATAAAGGACAAGGTCTGCTGAATTTATATACTGTCTTCTGCTGTTCCCGATCGATAGTAACTTATAATTTGATAGTTTGATGGTTTGCTGATGCGATTGAGATGGGATGGGATTGAACTGTGTGTAGCTCATCTTCCCCTACCTGGAGCTGGACGTGAAGTACTATGATCTTGGAATTCTCAATCGGGATGCCACCAATGATGAGGTCACTGTCGAGAGTGCCGAGGCTACATTGAAGTAAGTCTGATGTTAAGCCAATTATTGTTCTTGTCGGTAACTTTGTCACTACTTGTCAAAGGATCTAGGAACAAAGTTCTAGGGCTTTTGATGGGCCATAATAATCTAACTGACTCGACAATCGTTATTTCTTCATTCATATTGCTTAATCATGGATGATTGTTCAGAGCATGTAAAGCATGGTAATTACCCTCACCTATTACAAGGTTAAGCACTAACATTAAGGTGTTGGGTTTAAAGTTCATGGCTTCCTTTTTCCTGATAGCTTTCTGTTAAGAGTCTATCAGGGCAGTCACAATGCAGATTCTACCTATAGTCTAAATGTATTTATTACCTCAAAGATATCATAGACTTGGAGTCTTGGTTTTTTCTCCCTCTTTCTTCAATAAATACATTGCCACATCAGCAAAATACAATAAATAGGTGTGTAATAAATAGATTTAAACTCTATGATAGAGTCTGCATTGTGAGTGCCCTCAAATATCTATAGCGGTGTGCATTTTCTCAGTGGCAGGACAAGTCCTTGCGTTTTGGCAATACTAAAGAGACTTGAACAATGAACAGAGTCCTATGTTATCCAATGAATTGGAAACTACAAAAGTTCAAGGGGACGCTGTGCTCATTTCTAGTAATACATTTTGGTGTAATGGTGTTACCCAGCACCCAGTCACTAGAAATTTTGGTTGGCTATCTAAATATTATACTGTCCACTCTTCTACTATTGTTCTTTTGATCATGACTTACAATCTTAGTGTCCTAGAGTTAATTATTAATTATAATTCATCTCAGAATCATGGTGCACCTTCTGTGAAAGTCATTTTCTTACAAATACCACAGCACAATTTTATGTGTAAAATCATTTTATACATTCTTTTCGCATTGATAAGATCCCTCTTTGTGCTCTCAACAGGTATAATGTTGCTGTTAAGTGTGCAACAATTACACCCGGTAAGTCCCTTGAACTTTGGTTTGCCATATTTGGCTATATATTTGTGTGCATTAAAGTGCATTTATTAATATGCAGATGAGACTAGAGTAAAAGAGTTTAAACTCAAGTCTATGTGGCGGAGCCCAAACGGCACAATAAGGAATATTCTAAATGGTTCGGTCTCTGCTCGTTCTTTTTCTTTTTCTCTAGAAATACAGGTTTATATACTGGAAAATTATATGATATGTCTTAGATCTTTGATAGCTAATTTTTAGCATCCATCCCTTGGCAGGGACTGTTTTTCGCGAGCCCATCTTGTGTAAAAACATCCCAAGAATTCTCTCTGGTAAGTAATAGTACAGTATGTTGTGTTCAATGCAACAAATAATAAAATTGCCAGATTAATGAAATTTCATTCTTTAGGTTGGAAGAAACCTATTTGCATAGGAAGGCACGCTTTTGGTGACCAGTATCGAGCTACTGATATGATTGTTAATGGTCCAGGAAAGCTGAAGATGGTATTTGGTGAGCTCCAGTTGACAACTATTTGTTTGTTCTGTTTAAGTTCTGCTAGGGTAATTTTGTAACATGTTCTTTGTTGCTACTGAAAAATCAGTGCCTGATGGAGCTGACCCGATGGAGCTGGACGTTTATGATTTTAAAGGACCTGGTGTGGCGTTATCAATGTACAATGTGGATGAGGTATGGTAGAACATCGATAGGACTTGTTGCTAATTTCTATCTTCTCTTGACTGGTATCCTAACTTCCTATCTCTTTTTAGTCTATTAGGGCTTTTGCTGAGTCCTCCATGGCTATGGCACTTTCGAAAAAGTGGCCTCTTTACCTCAGCACCAAGAATACAATTCTGAAGAAGTATGACGGCAGGTAGGAATCACCATCCTTTTGATCTTTAAACATTCTTTTGTCGGCTCAAGGACTTTAGGACCCTTGTTTAGGTTCTGTGATAAATAGTTTCATCTTTCTCTGAAATCTGAAGCATTTTATCTGACAAGTAAATGTGTATCTTCACTGTTATGATATCACGAAGCATTATTTGTAGGAAATCTTATTACCTTTGTGAACTTCAGTTTATCATTGCATTTTTATCACTATGATCTCCCTTTAAATTGTTCTTTAACTAGACTCTTTATTACAATCTAAAATACTACCGAGTCTCGGTGGGGAGGGTTCAGATTGTTGGAAATTAGCACAGGTAATTGGGGCTGATCTGATCTATTAGCCTTAGAGGCAATGAAAACTGCAGGGATACATATATAGGGCAGCAAACTTGGCTGCCAAGAAGCTGTTGCAAAAGCTAACTTGGCTGCCAAGTTGATGCCAAGTTGTTGCTAAAGTAAAGCATATTCTAAAGTAGATACTAAGCATATTCCTAATGGATAAGCACAAGAGTTAAAAGAGGTCTATCACAGATGGGGGCTAGAGTGTCTTTCCATGATCTCCATTGATGGTACTTTCCAAAATGGTAATGTGCGCATGATGCTAGTGAAACTTTAACGGCAATGACACTTTCCAAATAATTCCCCTTCGACCCTTTATTAATCTCAGTACAAATAATACTATGCTGAAAAATATTATGCAAGGTTCTGATTGTCACCCTTCTCTCGTTGTAGTATGTTTTTCTCCTCATATTGCTGTTATAGTGTTACATCATGCTTTGTTACGGCCTCAAGGACTACCAAGGACCCTTCCCTCTAATCCTCTATTGCTTCTAGAAATGTATACAGAGTTTGATCTTATCTTATCCTGTAAAGTCTGGACTGTGAATGAGCAAACATTTTGTCTGACATAGCTGACCATCAAGCATATGCCTTCACAGTTGTGCTACTTAGATGCATTGTCTGCAGACAAGGGGGGCATTAGGGTTCAGACGGGGAGCAAAATGTCTTTCCATGATCTGCGTTTGACTGCTCTCATTATTTTCTTGGTTGCCTTATGACCTATCCAATGAAACTACTATGCTGCAGCAAGCTAATCATGTATACTAGACCAGTCCAATCGACCAATCTTGACATTTGCAAATTTGAAATGAATTATATAGGTTCAAAGACATCTTCCAGGAGGTATATGAACAACAATGGAAGGAGAAGTTTGAAGCAAACTCAATATGGTTTGTGCTAATTTATCCAGATTTTGATTATGATAGTTTTTCTCAAAGGGCTAACAATCTTTACATGTCACATGCAGGTATGAGCACAGGTTGATTGATGACATGGTGGCTTATGCTGTGAAAAGTGATGGTGGGTATGTTTGGGCATGCAAAAACTATGATGGAGATGTACAGAGCGATTTTCTTGCCCAAGGTTTACTCATGTTCCCTTCCTGTTGTTGCAAATTTGAATGCAAAACAGTTTTTGTACCTAGGGGGTTGGCGCCCCCTCCTTTTTTAGACCATCAATTTCCGTCGGGCAGATCAACGTCAGACGGAGACAAATGGCAACTGACTTTCCAATGGTTTAGTAAAAAGTTCCACCTGGTGAGACCTTCACAGGCTTCTACGCCGCCTGCCTCTGGCCCTCCGGAGCATGTCGCTAAGCTCGAGCCCAGTGCCGCCATGGCC
>CM019830.1:17972098-17998079 GCA_009763385.1 Coix lacryma-jobi var. lacryma-jobi | reverse complement strand
ACCACTCCTCACCAAGATGAGCTTCACCACCTCTTCTTCTTCTATGCTTCTTGTCATCACTCTTGCTATACTTGTTCTTGTTCTTCTTTTGTGGACAATCGGCAATGAAATGATCATCCGCTCCACACTCATAGCAATTCCTCTTCTTTGACTTCTTGAAGTAACCACCTTTGCCCTTCTTGTGCATCTTCTTTCTCATGAATCTTCTAAAGTTCTTCACAATAAGGGCCAACTCATCATCGGAGTCTTCACTTCCTTCGCTTGAAGAGTCATCTCGGGCCTTGCTTCCTTCTTCTTGATTAGCCTTGAGTGCTACCACCTTTTTGTGGCTTGCCTCTTGATCTTCTATATCTTCATCATCCAAGACTTCATGATGCTTTATCTTGGCAAGCATCTCATGAGGTCCCATGCTCTCATAGTTAGGTCTCTCCATGATGATTGATGCAAGGTTCTTGTTCCTCTTTCTATATGCTCTTAATAGCTTTCTTCCAGCTGAGTAGTCATCCCACTTTGTGTCTCCGAGTGCTCTAATTTGATTGACCAACGTCATGAATCTGTCAAACATTTGTTGAGTGGTCTCACTTTTCTTGATTACAAAGTTCTCAATCTTTCCATGAAGAAGCTCTATGTTGCACTTCCTCACACTCGCATCACCCTCATATGATATCCTGAGGGTATCCCAAATCTTCTTGGCATTCTCCATTCCATGTACCTTGTTGCTTTCTTCAGGCTTTAGGCATGATAGAATCAATGATGCGGCTTGAACATTTTGTTGAAACTCAAACACATCATTGTCGGTGAACTCTTGACCTTCAACATGACTTGGTCCATTGTCAACAATCTCCCAAACTCTTGCGGCAAGAAGGTGTAGCTTCATCTTGTGTGCCCAATCATTGTAGTTGATTCCATCAAAGGCAGGTGGCTTGCCTAGATTGACGTTAGGCAGTTGAATGACTTTGCCCATTTGGCTATAGTCATATGCCACTCTTGTGAACTCGGTGTCTCTCTTGCCTTTCTCTCCATCCTCCTTCTTGTCATCCTTGGGCGGCTGATTTCCACCGCTTCCGGATGCTTCGGCTTTGCTTTCCAAAGCTCGCCTCAAACTCTCCATCTCATCTTTCATCCTCTTCATCTCATCTTCATGCTTCTTTGCTCGATCTTGAATTACCTGAGCAGTAACCTGCTTGACAATCTCATCAAGCTGTTCTTGACTTATGGTAGACATGATTCTCCCTTACGCGGTGAAGTGCTAACACAAGGGTTAGGCTCCGATACCAATTGAAAGGACCGAATCAGCCTAGAGGGGGGTGAATAGGTGATTTTTGACTATCTAAAACTTCACAAACTATAAGATGTAGTTAGATAGCAACCGGAGAGACCGGTTTGTTTGGGTAGGTACTACCGGGTGTGAAACATTGGTACTACCAACACAAACAAACGGCACAACCGGGATCCTAAAAGAAACTACAAATTCGATGAATGTAAGCTATGAAGATAATACAAGTTTCTAGCCCACTTTCCTAAGAATGATATATGGTAAATCTACTCTCACCAAACCTTGGTTGCTCCCCTTGATGTAGATCGTGCCTTCCCAATCTAAGAAAGAGATAGGGATAGGAATAACACGAAGAACACAATAACAAGTGAAGTAGAGAAAATAGGGACAACAACAACAAGCACACGGGACACGCAATTTATCCCGAGGTTCGGCCAATCCACTAAGGAGTGCCTACTTCCTCGTTGTTGAGGTGAGCACAAAGGTCGGAGTCTATTTCACCTCCTCGCCTCACTCAGGCAACCACAAAGGCTACGAGAGTATCTCTACTAGAAATCTCAGGGTAATACAAACGCTTCGGGGAGCCCTCACAAGTAAATCAATACGGGCTACCACGAAGAACACCTAACCGGCTAGAGCTCAAAGAGCTCAAGAGTAAAAGACACAAAGCAAGCCAGCAAGATGGAAACCAAGTGCTCAAGTCGAAGATTGATGCTTCCCACACTCGAATCTCACTTCCCTAGCTCAAATCTCGCAAGGGAATGAATCTAGGAGCAAAGGGGGGGAGAGAGGGGTGAGTCAATGCTTGGAGAGTGTTTGTCACGAGTTAGGTCAGCAATAAGTGTATAGAGTAAGTGAGTGACCGTGAAAAGTGAAGAGGGGAGCCATTTATACTCCCTCAGTCCCGAGGCTGGTCGGTACCACCGACCACCCCTGACCGGTACCACTGACCAGTTCACAACGGTCGAAAGAATCCAGATCTGACCAAACAAGCAACCACCGTCCTCACGTCGGTACCACCGTGGGCGGTAGTACCGAGGTTATAGCGGTACTACCGCCAGGCCAAATTGGCCGCGAACAGAGAGCATCTCACAAAGGGACTTGGTCCCTCGGAAACTACTGCCCAAAGGTCGGTACCTCCGAGGTCGGTGGTACCGAGGTTATGGCGGTACCACCGCCAGGCCATTTTCAACTCAACACAGAGAGCTTCGCGAAACCAAGATACTACCGACCTCAGTCGGTACCACCGCGGGCGGTACTACCGAGGTTATCGCGGTACTGCTGCCAGGCCATTTTCAATTCTACACAGGGAGCTCTGCAAACTTGGTTACCACCGGCCTTGGGTCGGTAGCACCGGGGGCGGTACTACCGAGGTAATGGCGGTACTACCGCCAGGCCAAATTCAGTGCGGACAGAGAGCCTTGCAAACTTGGAAACTACCGGCCATGGGTCGGTACCACCGCGGGCGGTAGTACCGAGGATATAGCGGTACCACCGCCAGGTCAAATACAACTCTACACAGAGAGGGTTGCAAAACCAGGTTACTACCGACCTTGCGTCGGTACCACCGCGGGTGGTAGTACCGAGGTTATGGCGGTACTACCGCCAGGTCATTTTTGACCAACACAGAGAGGGTGTTTGAGCGCTGCGCAGAGAAGCCGTGGTCGGTACCACCGACCACCCATGGTCGGTACCACCGACCATATGAAATTACCCTCTACGTGTTCGTGATTGTGCGGTGTCTCTCAAGCGAACTAAGATTAGTCGATTTGAGCACTTTTCTCCACATCTAGCCAACTTACTTTGTGACCCTCTTCATAGTCCGGCTTACCTATAACTCAAGTTTAAAATTGAAATTTTAAACTACCACTTGAGCTAGGCATCTTTATGTCCAAAAGTATCCTACGTGCTTTGTTCACGAGATTTCAACGTTTCAAATCTTTCAAAGGACTAACACCTGCATACATGCTTTTATAAACTGATTAGTCCCTAATTTGATTGTCATTAATTAGCCAAAACCCACATTGGGGGCGAATGCACTTTCAGTACCGACGTGAGGACGGTGGTTGCTTGTTTGGTCAGATCTGGATTCTTTCGACCGTTGTGAACTGGTCGGTGGTACCGGCCAGGGGTGGTCGGTAGTACCGACCAGCCTCGGAACTGAGGGAGTATAAATGGCTCCCCTCTTCACTTTTCACGGTCACCCACTCACTCTATACACTTATTGCTGACCTAACTCGTGACAAACACTCTCCAAGCATTGACTCACCCCTCTCTCTCCCCCTTTGCTCCTAGATTCATTCCCTTGCCAGATTTGAGCTAGGGAAGTGAGATTCGAGAGTGGGAAGCATCAATCTTCGACTTGAGCACTTGGTTTCCATCTTGCCGGCTTGCTTTGTGTCTTTTACTCTTGAGCTCTTTGAGCTCTAGCCGGTTAGGTGTTCTTCGTGGTAGCCCGTATTGATTTACTTGTGAGGGCTCCCCGAAGCGTTTGTATTACCCTGAGATTTCTAGTAGAGATACTCTCGTAGCCTTTGTGGTTGCTTGAGTGAGGCGAGGAGGTGAAATAGACTCCGACCTTTGTGGTCACCTCAACAACGAGGACGTAGGCACTCGTTAGTGGATTGGCCGAACCTCGGGATAAATCGCGTGTCCCGTGTGCTTGTTGTTGTTGTCCCTATTTTCTCTACTTCACTTGTTATTGTGTTCTTCGTGTTCTTCCTATCCCTATCTCTTTCTTAGGTTGGGAAGACTCGATCTACATCAAGGGGAGCAACCAAGGTTTGGTGAGAGTAGATTTACCATATATCATTCTTAGGAAAGTGGGCCAGAAACTTGTATTATCTTCATAGCTTACATTCATCGGATTTGTAGTTTCTTTTAGGATCCCGGTTGTGCCGTTTGTTTGTGTCGGTAGTACCGGTGTTTTACACCCGGTAGTACCTACCCAAACAAACCGGTCTCTCCGGTAGCTATCTAACTACATCTTATAGTTTGTGAAGTTTCAGATAGTCAAAAATCACCTATTCACCCCCCTCTAGGCTGATTCGGTCCTTTCAACATGATCCGCACGATTTTTTTTAAAAAAATATTATTTATTTTAATGACTTGTTTTATTATTAAAGATATTTTAACAATAATTTATTTATTTTATTATTTATATAAAAAATTTAAATAAGACGATCGGTTAAATAAGAAGTTGAAGTTTAGAATTGAAAAATAATACTCCCTCCGTATCGCAAATAGGAATATAAATCATGAATAACTTTTATATTATTGGGTTTAAACATATAAAAATCATATAAATAAATTTATCTTGAAAAATACTCTCTCTGTCTCAGGATATAAGACACGATTTGACTTGGTGCAGTCTTCGAGATTATACTTTGACTATTAATTTATATTATTTTATATAACTAATGAAAACAATAAAAATATCATTAGAAAGTATTTGTAAAGATAAATCTAATGGTACCATTATTGTACTATATATTTTTATTTTATTAGACTTATTATTGGTCAAAGTTAATAAAGTTTGAATTTTGAAATACGTGCATGCCTTATATCCTGAGACGGAGGGAGTATTTTTCATAAAATTATATATATACCACTTTATAACAAATATTTTTTAAAAAATAAATGGTCAAAATTATGCTTCAGAGACCGTGTCGCTGTGCTGAACGTCGTCTTTTATCTGTGATACAGCGGGAGTACTATGCTTTAATGGCATCGAGGAAGTAGTTGTGAATGATCACTGTTTTTTTAGCCGTGCCAAAGAAGAAGAGGGGAGGGCCCACCACAGTCTTCGATTTTTCAAATGTGGGTTGAACCCGGTTCGGAACTTTGGAAGGCGTAGCGTGGGTGGGGGCCAGCGAAAAAGTGGCAGGACACTTGAGAGGCGGGCCCCGCCTCGCCTCGCCTCGCCTGAGACAGGGGAGACAGGTTGTCCGACGCTGTCCCGCTCCTCCGGCTTTTTACTCCGTTGCCGCCTGCCCTAGTGCCGGACGCGGAAACGACCCCGAGTCCATTGCTGCTGGTTGATCTGCTGTGTGTTCTCCTCCTCCTCCTGCTGGCCGCCGCCGGCCGGCCCGCCGCTCCGCTTTACCACATCGCGCTGGCCCCGCTCCTCCTCGCCTCTTCCATTCAAAGCTCCTCCAACTGAATACGCGTTTCCTTTCCGCATTTGTTAATTGCAGCAGCTCCCTTAATGCTAAGAAATTAAAGATGAACAAACAATTAATGATATGTCATATAGTAGAGCAACAATTTATTGGCCACTTATTGTTGCATAAGCAACAAACTTCACGTCTGCAATGCCTCTGGTTCATTCTAGCACAAACAGAAACAAAAATTTACAATATTAAGAACATCTCGATGAGTCTTCCTCAAAATCATTATTTGGAGAACCATTTGCACAATAATGAACTTGTATAATCTTTTCATCCTTTAACAGCCTTTCTACATTTTGTGCATACTCTAGAGAGCTAGCCTTTATCTCTAGCTTTTGCTAACGAGAAATTCAGAATAAAAGATGAGTATATTTAGATGTCTAATTAAAAAAACTTTGTAAAATAATTTTTCACTAGAATTTCTATTTCTATCAATAGGAAGGATACAAAAGACTCTCTTTGAGTTGCTCATCCATAGAAATCCTACACAACACAAAACAACACTCGACCTTACAAATTCCTACACAACACAAAACAATACTCAGCCTTACAAATTTCGCTAGTACTAGGCAACAACAAGAAGACCATTTGGCACAAAATAACAAGCGTAAACATTATCCTGCTCCATTTCTAGGTGCGCTTGCTTAATAGGCAACATGAAGTCGAGTACTACATGTTACGTGTTGGTGTAAGACAACAAAGGCAGGATTGTTGTATGCTTGAGGCTGGACCACCATACCAATGTCAGAATAATACAACACATGTATTGGGGATGACACCCATGGTAAGACCAATGTGCCAACTGCCAATGGTCAGTGCATCACTAGGCCAAAACCTTGAGGAGGCTCAGCGCTAGATCATAACACAACATAAGAGCTACTAACACGGTATGCGCGCTTCGCTGCGCGCACATCCTATTGTTGCATACCGTGGTTTGATGTTTTTTTTTCTAAGACCTAATTTAGAAACTCCAATCTCTCTAGGATCCCGAATTTTTTCCAGGGTGGCTAATCTATGAAGATATCATTTTAGTTATCATCTTAGTTATGGTGGAAGGTTTTCCATCCCTAGATTTTGCTCCCCCTTCCAAAAGATCCATAGCTGGTTCAGGGTACGGTTATTATCATGGTCTTTTCCTTTTTCTCATTCCCTTTGTTAAGAAGGGCTCTTAAGTAATACGATTTCCGCTGTCAGTACTGCTACTATTGTACTTGCGTGCAATCTGAGTAATCAGACTAAAGAAATCACATATCATGTATTCATTTAAAGCTAGTATATATAGCTGGATAACAAACTTCATTAGCAGTATCATAGCCTATGTATTCAATGTTTTCACTCAGTAAACTTATTAGGTGCATAAGGCCATAAAGACAGGTGTTTAGATAAAGCACGAACACAGAGGCTTCCTACAATTGACTCATGTATGCAGAAATATCGTAGTAATATTATTTTTTGTCTTACAGGAATAGTAAATATGATTTGTGACTTTGGGAAAGGGATGTTCAGGAGAGGGTGCATCAGGTAAATAAAATGCTATAACATCTACTCTTGTAGTCTTGTATTTGAACCCAACACAATGGACCTTTCTGAACAGCACATACGCTTTCTGAAAACATGTTAGCTAGAACAACACAATATCCAACTACGCAAGTTTCAATGTTGACAATAACCTACACTTTAATGGCTTTTCTATATTGTTAAGATGATCACAAAATGATCAGCATTGGTAGAGCAGGCATCAGCTAGACCATGAGCATTGTCTGATCCTGATATCTTCATGAGTAAAGGCTGAGCCTACTATTACGTAACTTGGACATTAGCACTGAAGCCAAGCATTTCAGCAAACATGTAGCTGGCAATACTTCAGTCTTGAATTTTGTCTGTAATACCAAATATCCTGCACTGAAATTTATCAATAGCCACTACTATCTTCTGCATGTCGCTCGAGGAAAAGCATGGACAAAAGGACGACCATGATAGGATCAAAATACAGATTGGAGAGCCAAACACACATCTGTAGGGGTACAGAGGGAGAGAAATCCGGAAGGAATCGCTAATAATTGTGGGCATCGAGCTGTGCTCCCTGCGATGTCAACAATAGTAGGGTCGTCCATGGTAAGAACAGCAATCAGCCTCCGATGATCTCCACATGGCGCATGGGGAAGATGATCCAACTACAGCGAGAGACCTTGCCAAGCCTGTGTAGCGGATTCCTTGGCCTTCGGCGAGCCACGGCCAAGGGGCTTCGCTTGCTCGTGTTCTCGTGGAGTGTAGGGTGACGTGGTTTCTCTGGCGGCTGCCAGCTCTGTGGTCTGCGTAAGACAGACGCAAGTAGTCGAAGTGGCCCGTCCGCTTTCGTTTTGGTACTCTAAACAACTGGAGATGTTCAAAACCACGTCCGCACACGGAGGACACGCGGCGAGGCGTCAACATGTTAGAACGGGCTTGTGTCCTCTGGAGGTCGTCGACACGTGGCGACGCAACACTGGACGGTATGAACGTGATGCCTCCGGAGAGCAGCGATTCCATAGCGTATAAAGATGTTAGTATAGTATTAGTGCCTGTTTGAAACCTGGAATATAAAATGCAGAAAAACAATAAAACATGGGACTAGGAAATGAGTGTACTCTGTAGGTAGAAAACAGAGGATTGAAAAAGCACAAAAAAAATTATAGGAATAGGCGTTCTGAACGCTCAGCATGTTTATTCCTCTATTTTAGAGAATAAAGGCTTGCTCATCTCTCCATTGTAGGAAAATTTTCTAAGAGCTCAAAATTTTTTAGGAGAGATCATTATGATCCACAATTTATACTTTTTTATTTTTCTTTAAACTTATTTATGAATTCTTCCTCAATAAGTTTGGATGACAATCAAACAAGCCCTAAAAGTGTATATTTTCTCTATTCCAGTAGATTTTAGGAGATGTTATTACACAATTCACAGTTCATTTATTTTTTATTTTTTCCTCATTAAGTTTGTCCATGTGAATTTATGAGACAATAACAATATGTTATACCATTTTCTCTTAATTTTTTGCATTGGGTTAGACGAGTTTCAGGATCTGTTTGGGATTGCTTCAATCTAGAGCCCCACTTCACATTTTTAGCCAAACAAGCACGGATCATAATACTTTAAAATTATGGTTTTTCTTTTTCCAAAAGTGCAGCTTATGAGTTTAAATAAACTTGTTTACAAATCACAGTTTTTCAACTTGTTTATATAGTTTTTCGCCAATACATGACAAACCATACCATGTTCTTATCTTTCCCGAGGGTTTTAGGAGTTTATAAATGACGTCAGATTTTTCTCAATACACTTTTACGAGGGATTTTCAACACACTGATGTCAAACAATACCAAACATGCCTTGGTACTCCTTCAAAGACACCCTTGGTGATCTCGTCTAGCAACTGTAGTAATTAGACATTTACACATTTACAGGTAACCACTTCAGTTACCTTCAGTTAACTATGCCACAGCAATTACTACTAATTACCAACAATTGCCATCTGAAAGGATGCCAATCGGATACACGACTAGACTGCATATATAAAGAGATCAACGCGTAACATTTCACCCTTTAATTAACTAAAAAAATAGGTATATCTTATTAAAATACATTATACATGGGATAGGAGATCAGTGCTCCGCGTCTACTAATGAAGTGCAGAGAAACAGAAAACTACACACTATACAGCGGTTCCATCAATTGAATGACATCCAGAAATTACTTCAAATGCCATATTCATAAATAGGGACCAGACAGAGACACTCGTAGCAAGATTGTCAGCATCTATAATCTTGTTGATCGATGTGTGAACCAGCTCACTGCTTGAAGTGCTGCAAACAGATCTCTATTATATATAGACTGAAAACTACCAACCAACTAAATAGTATGGCAAAAGAATAAGCAAAAAAGCAAAAAATCATTTCTATTAACTTACATCTTTCTGGCCACGAGCTTCCTTCAATTGCTCCGATAATTCCTCCGTCACTTCCTTAGCTGAAAAGAAATTATATTCATCATTAGATTAGATGAATATTACAGAACTGACAAAAGCAGACAAAAGCCCAAAACTAGCAATCTGATAAGCTGTTCTAGCATAGTAACGAAATATAGGTACTCCAATACTCTATTGACGTTCAGCAGTACTTATGTCTAAGTAAAACACAAAAGGTAGAATTTACAGCAAAATCCTACCTTTAGACGATAGGTTCTCAAGAGTCCTGTTAGTCTTCACAGCAAACCTCTGGAATGCACGGCTGCAAAATATCATGCCACACTATAAGAACAATCATTACCAAACAATCACTTCAGCAAAGCAAGCTCAACCAAAAACTTGTTTAATACTTGACTAGCACAGAAGTACATTTATTAGGGTATATAAGCTAATTGAATATAGTTCCTCAACGTCCAGCAGCATCAAACAAAAATCTGCTCTGGATAGCGAGAGGAACCACTAAGACTTTTGCTTCACCTTTCCAAAGCTCACGAACCAAAAACAGCTCATGGGCATGAAACCAAGAGAAGCGGAGCAAACTAAAACCATATTATGTTAACTGAACAAAAAGTAGCACCAGCAAATAAACCTACCATACAAAAATTAGTGCATAAGGTTATGACAATTGACAACTCAGTCCCTTAGATGTTCTTTGAATCATGCGATCATTTCTGCAAGAATCATCACAGGTCTGTAACTGTGCAAGGACTCATCACTGTTACCAAAAACACATCACTTCAAGTCTAAACATTAGATAAGCATTAGAAAAAGAAGAATGTCACTGGCCAGGCTAGTAAACTTATCACTCTTATCAGAAAAAAATATCTGGAACAATGAAATCATGACAACTCAGCCCCTTAGGTGTTCTTTGAATGATGCGATCATTCTCGCAACAATCATCACAGGTCTGTAACTGTGTAAGGACTCATCACTGTTATCACAATTCACAAACGTCATTTCAAATCTAAAGGGCTCTTTGAGCAGATAGAAGCAGCCCCCAATCATGTGAAAAGCTAAGCTGATCGCGATCATGACCGCAAGAATCATTACAGATGCGTTAGGGCTCATCACCGTAGTGGACACAACTCGAAAGCAATCCATGAAAGACATGAATAATCAATAGCACAAAACAACTTTCTAACAAAACTATGTATGTAAGAGCCGTGCGGTGCCCCTGTCCATGGGGGAATATCCGAAGGCACACGATAAAGAGCCGGCCCAAGATACAACGGGATTATGTAGCTTCAAGGGAACGAGTCCATTGGGAACCGATTGGAAAAACCAATCCTCCCAACAACCAGATGACGAAGCGGCAACGAATCGCATCAAATCCAATCAAACCGACATCGTATCTCGATCGTAATCGCGAGATGCCGCGAGGCGCGGGTAAACGGATCTAGGGATAGGGTAGGAAAAGGGGAGGGCCGAGAGGAGGCGTGCTTACTTGTTGGCGAGCCCCTCGACGAGGACCTCGTTGACAACGTAGCTCAGGGCCCGCCCGAACAGGTTGCCGCCGGCCATGACGGAGGCGAGGAGGAAGAAGCTTCCGGAGACGACGGGAAGGGGCGTAGAGGGCAAGAGGCGGCGTGTCAATGGATGGTGAGAAGATGGCCAAGACTTATATAACAATGGTCGGAACCCTAGACGATCGTAGATGAGAAGGTGGTTCCGTCGGTCAGAGCTGGATTTGGGCCCCTTTTTTGCGAGAAGATTTGGGCTTCTGGTGTGGAGACGCACGATTGGGCTGAAGGGCCGAAGATTTACGTCGGTTTCATGAGTGGGCGGCCTTTCAAGAAAATGTTCTTTCAATGAAAACAGATTTTGAACATTTAGTTTACAAAAACGAACATTTTAAACTATTCAAGCTATTTTGTTTCGGCTCGCAGTTAAAAAGTCTGAATCAAAGTTGAGGTCTATTCTTAAGTTTTCTCAAGAAAATGTTTCAGCTTGCAGATCTTTCTTAAGTTTGAAGCGCCGAGATAAGTTGGACATTCTCTTTTATAGGTTCAAAAAATGTTGGCTTGGAATTCTAAAAAAATCAAAACCACTCGTGAAGTTTTCTTCAAGTACACGTCATATTTCCAGACTTTGTTAAAAATACAAAATTCAAGTGAAAATATGGATTTATTATGGTTAATTCTAATGCTGTGAAAAACATTGTTATATGCTGAGGACCGATTCTGGCACGATCGACAGGCAACACTTGTTTTTGGCACACATGACACATGCTAGTGCAGTAGTACTTTGCATTGCAAACCGCCCTCTGCAATCTGCATGCGCCGAACAGAGGCCTGGATCCGGATCCACGCGTCCTTGACCGCAATTGCACCTCGCATGTCCTTCCAAGCTCCCGCCGGCGTCCTAGTCCTACTCGACCCGGACTGGACGCCGCCACGCGCATGCTCAGTCTGGAGTGGACGCCCGATCCATTCGGGCTCAGATCAGTTGATCGCTTCCTCCGTTAGTTACAAGTGGTTTGCACAGACAGGCTGCTCGTCTTGTCTCGTCTCGTTCGTTCCGCCGCAATCCATCTCTTCTTCAGTGCTGTGCCTGTGAACTACTGATCGCTGCGCGCCAAGTAAATGGCCGGATGGAGGAAGGCGTGTCTGTCGGCGCTGGACCGGGCCGGCGGCGGTGGCAGCACCGGCTCACTGCAGGGCCTCCTCCTCCACCTCCCGTCCTTCTCCTTCCTCGCCGGCTACAGGCGGGGCGGTAAGTACGGGAGCGGCCACGTGAGCGGCAAGGCGGTGGCGGCCTGCTTCGCCGTCGCGCTCGCGCTCGCCTTCTTCTACGCCTCGGTCACCAGCGGGCCCGCCGACGACGGCTCCTTCCGTTCCCCGGCCGCCGCTTCCTCCTCCTCCTCCTCCTCCGCGCTTCTCTTGCCGTGGCTCAGTCTGTCGTCGAACTCGTCGCCGCCGACGTCACCGAACAAATCATCGCTTCCTACACACCCTCCCCCCGTTCCTCCTGCGGGCGGCGCTGCTGACCGCCCGACCGACGCGCGCAACCGCAACGCGACCGTGGTGCCGCCGCGTCGCGTGCAGACCGGCGCGGTGGGGGACTCGTCGGGTTCGGAAGTCGGCTTGGGGCAAGAGACGTCGGCGCCGCCTCGGCGGACGGGCAGCGCGCAGGTTCCCCCCCTGACGACGGACGCCGGAAACGCCACCGTCGGTTCCGACGCCGAACCCACCAGTAACAGTAGTAACCGCACCAGAGAAGATGAACCGCAGGCGGAAACCGCGACGACGCCGATGCTGCAGTGGCGAAGGACAGACGGAGACGGAGACGGAGACGGTCGTCCTTCCCACGACGCCGCCGCCGTCGTCGTCGTCGGTGCTGATGCCGGCCAGCAAGCTGCAAACACCGACGACGTCGCCACCGGCAACTCCAGTTACGCGGGGACATCGAGCAGAGAAGAAACAGCCAGGAACGCAGCCGCTGGCTACGTCCAGAGCCTGGCACGGCGAGCGGCTCTGCCTCTGCCATCACGACCGGAGCGGAAGGCGGAAAGGCACAGGCGCAGGAGAGCCGTGGGGCACAGGCACCCGAGCCCGAGGCGGCGGAAGGAGATCATGCTCTCGGCGCAGGATCTCGCCGCCGAGCGCAGCGACGATGAGACGGCTGGCGTCAAAACCAGCTTCGCCGCCGGGTCAGGCAATGGCGTGAACACCAGCTCCGGCGTGGTCGGTGCCGGCAACAACCGTGTCGTGTGGACGTCCGGCGTGCAGGACCTGGTTTCCTTCGCCAAGTGCGACGTGTTCAGCGGGAGGTGGGTGAGGGACGAGAGCTACGGGTTCTACCCGCCCAAGTCGTGCGCGCTCATCGACGACGACTTCAACTGCCACAAGAACGGCCGGGCCGACAGTGACTTCCTCAGGTGGCGGTGGCAGCCGCACGGCTGCGACATTCCCAGGTACTCACTCACCTCACCCATCCCTGTGACACTTTCTGAAACTGAAAACTCCATACGAATACGATATCCTCCTCAGTCTTACGACGAGGCTCGCCTCTCCTCCGTTCGCTCCAGGCTGAACGCGACTGAGTTCCTGGAGAGGCTGAGAGGGCAGAGGATCATATTCGTCGGCGACTCGCTGAACCGGAACATGTGGGAGTCGCTGGTCTGCATCCTTCGCCATGGTGTCAGGGACAAGAGGAACGTGTACGAGGCATCGGGGAAGAACCAGTTCAAGACCAGAGGATACTACTCCTTCGTATTCAGGGTACGGACGTTTGCCCACTAGACTAGTGCATGAGATGAGAACTCTCGAGTTTCATCAGTTGTTTTGTTTTGTTTTTTCTCAATGTTACTTCACTGCAGGAGTACAATTGCTCGGTTGATTTCATAAGATCAATATTCCTCGTCAGGGAGATGATCCGTGAGGGCAGAAATGGTACTGAAGATGCAAAGCTGAAACTGGATGAGCTTGACGCGACGACTCCGGCATACCGGACCGCAGACATCGTCGTCTTCAACACCGGTCACTGGTGGACTCACTACAAAACATCAAGAGGGTGGGTACATTACACTACTTTCCGGACTGAGTATCATCACTTAATTCAAACATTGCTGATGCACTTCTTGATCCACAGGCTGAACTATTACCAAGAGGGCAACCATGTGTATCCCAGCCTTGAGGTTTTGGATGCATACAGGAGAGCTCTAGTCACCTGGGCTAGATGGGTGGACAAGAACATCGATCCGAGAAGGACTCAGGTTGTATTCAGAGGATATTCACTCTCACATTTCAGGTAAGACATGGCCACTATGATGGGTGATTGTTGGTACAATATTTTCTTCACCTGACAATGATAAAATTTTGCAACAGAGGAGGGCAGTGGAACTCAGGAGGGAGATGTCATAGGGAGACTGAGCCAATATTCAATCAGACATATCTTACTGAGTACCCTGAGAAGATGGTAATCCTGGAGCAGGTCTTGAGGCAGATGAAAACTCCTGTCATATACCTCAACATCAGCAGACTCACCGATTACAGAAAAGATGGCCATCCGTCAGTCTACCGGATACGTTATGAGACAGAGGAGGAACTGATGGCAATGGTGAAAAAGCAGGACTGTAGCCACTGGTGCTTGCCTGGCGTGCCAGATACGTGGAATGAACTGCTGTATGCTTCGCTGCTTCAGGCAGGCAAAGGCTCCTGGAAATTATGAGAGGATGGTTACCAAAAAAAACATTACGCGTCATCTATTCATATGCCAAAGCATAGACATCTATTGCAGTCTTGCAGATGATTCATGAAGCTCTGGTCTGTAGTTATAATTGGACATGATTGCAAATCCAGCGTTTCCTGTAGACCCATTCCTAGCACAAAATAATTAGCAAAAGGATAACCTTTTAGGTTTTGTTCCCCAGTAGTTCATGTATTGATGTACATATGAGACCTCAATAACAGATTTTTCTTTCGAAGGAGACTCAATAACAGATGTAACATGTCAAATGGATACTGGAAGTTGGGAACTCATACCGCAGGATTATCTTCAAATAGATTCTTTGCATGAATTTAATTAGCACAATATAAGGTTTTCAAGCTTTTTTTTTTACGGCAAGCTCTTGCAGTTATTTGACTAGAGCAGCTGGTTTCAGAAGGGATGAAGAGCATTGTCAGTTCCAGATAAGAGAAATGCTCCAATGGTCAGAAACATAGCAGAGCAGTACATTGTTTCAATTTTTTAGAAGATTAATACGTCAAAGAAGAATTATTGCCATACCTTTTGTAACCTGAGTGCCATAAGATACAGTATAACAAAGCCCCAACGGCAAGGTCTAAGGTTCCTACTTTCAGAAGGCAGTAAAAATTAAAATACAGGTATGTTAGGTCATTTCTTCCAGTCCAGAAATACTTTGTTGCTTGCCAACATGCACAAGATATGTCCTACTCTCTAAGACAGGCCAAAGGGAAGTCCTTTTCTCGCTTCTTTCCATTCTTAAATATCTTCCTATCATCATCATCATCATCATATTTCAGATAACAGTTTTCTTTATACCAACTAAAAATATTCTCCCTTGTAGTGATGTACAATCAACCAAAAATATTCTCCCTTGTAGTGATGTACATCTCAACTACGACTGACAATTTACGAGCAACAACAAGAAGTGTTAAAATAATTTGAACAACATAATAGCAACAATACAAATATGCCATCAACAATACATGCTCATTTTCCACTCCTAGCATGAGAAAATAATCTGTCGGCAGTCGGCAAAGACAATTAAGTGACATAACAAGCAACAATTCATTTATACTAGTATGTTTCTGGAGTACACATGAGACAAACATTGTCTCATCAATGTATACACAGATCCATCACACATGAATACTTAGGTTATTTGTCTTCCTCCTGACACAACTAGGAGGTAAAAGAAAAAAAAGGAGGAGTCCTATTGGAATCCGCCATTGCCGTATTGTGACTTGCCGGTTGGTGCGTACCTCAGCTGACCACCAAGGATGTCAGGAAAGGCACCACGAAACTGAATGCTTCTTGAGGAGCTCAGTTTCCACTATCCATCCTCATACAGCTTTAACTCTCAAGAACCATGCAGATGCTCAAGCCATGCGTCTTCCATGGTCTATGGGGGCTGTGAACAAGGGGAGGGGAGAGGGGCTAGTTTGTACCCTAGTGAGGATGATGATATCTGCAGGTGATACTGCTTGTCCAGTTATATATATTGCAAGAACTGGGAATCTGCATGGTGGCAGTTTATATTGGCCAGCGCACAATGTTTTATAGTGGAGAAAGGACAATAAAAGTTGTACCAAAGTTTACTGTTTTAAGTGCTCATTTGCTGGAACACACACACCAAAACTGTGAACTCACACCAGTGTTGTTATTGCCTCAGCAGATGTCAATTCGAACAATATTCCTTCTCCATATAAATTCCCAGTCCACTTCCCGACCTAAAGTTATCCGAAAGTATTTTACTCATCAGAACATTGCATAAACTAATGTACAATCCGCCGGACGTCTGCAAGCACTACTAATGAGCTGCTATCCTGTTCCATATCTGATGGCATATATAATAGTAAAACTATTGACTACCTCTTTTACAGCATAGAAAATATACCTTATTATCTCCGCCATTTGATTTATACATTGGTTTTTGTACTTTCAGCTCCAATAGCAGATATTAATAATTTTCTGTTATTATGTAGATATACAAGTTACCTGGTGCTTAAGCCTCATTAAGTGTTGTTTATCAATAAATGATATCCAATAAGTGATATGGAACTAAATCTACTGATAAACAATAGGGGAAAAAGTTTCCTTTACATAAAGCTGAATGGACACTTTCCACCTTTAGAGCTACTCTTAACAATGTGCAACCTGAGCAATCTGGCCTTCCTGTTCAGCCACTAGCTCATTCTTATCCAAAGCACTGCAGTTCCTAATTTTGAAGTGTAAAGCAGGATGGCCCTCCATCTACTTAAATCAGCTCCTGATACGATGCTATTAAAGTTGACAAGATCTCAGTTTCATGTAAGATAACACTCTCGAGTCTCAACTAAACTATCCTTAGGTATTCAGAGATAAATTCAAAAGATCACCTGCGTGTAGTTAGTGGATGACTGTTTCCACTAGGACAGGGAGGAAATCACTACAACCTACTGTGGAGCGCCACCAAAGTGGAATTTAGTTGCTGGACACAAGTGGACCACCAACAGGATTTCTGAACCATGATCTCCTTTTAATACATGGCTGAGGTGTGAAGATAGTGAGTAACCTCTCAGAGATGCACTCAATGAATAACAAGAACCAATACTCCAGGTCCCTGCCAGTGGCGACTGGTTACCACTAGTGTTTTTTTTTTTTTTTTTTTTGCGAGGAGGTTACCACTAGTAACTGAGTATGGAACGTTGTTGATTTTATCAAAACCATCCAATTTAGTCACTAGATACGAAAGTTTGTTGTCAGTTACACGCTTGCCCTACCTCCGCACACGTGCAGGGGAGTGGCGAAGGTGGCCAATCGTCAGAACTGAACGAAGGTACAAAGGAAACGGGAACAGTGATGTTGTGGCTCTCTTTCCGAAAAAACTGGCCATTACACTGTTCACCCTTTGGTATTTATAGGGGATACCAAAGGGCGCTGACCAAATTACAAAAGGGTACAAGAAAGATTCCTCAGTGCTATACAACGGAAGGGCAAAATCGTACAAGCACGCAACCGGAAGGGCAAAATCGTACAAGCACGCAACTGGAAGGGCAAAATCGTACAAGCACACAACGTACTGAAACCCTAATTTGTCTTCCTCCTGCCCGCCGCCATCCTGTTCTGCCCACCTTCGTGGAAAGGCGAAGGTCAGACCTTCGTGCCTCTGTTGGCCGCGAGGTCAGCGTCCGCCGGCCATTCGCCGAACTTGAAGTCTCTAGCGAATGAGCCTCGGAAAGTGCGAGGGTCGCTCCCTGTGTCCACGGCGCGCCTTTACCTGCAAGAAGCACAATGAACTCCGAGGGTCGGGTTTGTACCCGAAGGTCAGACCGGTCCGGAGGCTCCAAATTGACAGAGAGAAGAAAGTTTGCGAGAGCGCCCGGGTCGCGCGAAGGCTGCCATCCGAGCCAGCTCGTGAGGCGTCGCTTCCGAGGGTCCCTTCCCCCAACAGTAGTGAAAGTGCATTCGCCCCCAATGTGGGTTTTGGCTAATTAATGACAATCAAATTAGGGACTAACCAGTTTATATAAGCATGTATGCAGGTGTTAGTCCTTTGAAAGATTTGAAACGTTGAAATCTCGTGAACAAAGCACGTAGGATACTTTTGGACATAAAGATGCCTAGCTCAAGTGGTAGTTTAAAATTTCAATTTTAAACTTGAGTTGTAGGTAAGCCGGACTATGAAGAGGGTCACAAAGTAAGTTGGCTAGATGTGGAGAAAAGTGCTCAAATCGACTAACCTTAGTTCGCTTGAGAGACACCGCACATTCACGAACACGTAGAGGGTAATTTCATATGGTCGGTGGTACCGACAATGGGTGGTCGGTGGTACCGACCACGGCTTCTCTGCGCAGCGCTCAAACACCCTCTCTGTGTTGGTCAAAAAATGACCTGGCGGTAGTACCGCCATAACCTCGGTACTACCGCCCGCGGTGGTACCGACGCAAGGTCGGTAGTAACCGGGTTTGCAACCCTCTCTGTGTAGATTTGTTTTTGACCTAGCGGTGGTACCGCCATAACCTCGGTACTACCGCCCGCGGTGGTACCGACCCATGGCCGGTAGTTTCCAAGTTTGCAAGGCTCTCTGTCTGCACTAATTTTGGCCTGGCGGTAGTACCGCCATTACCTCGGTAGTACCGCCCTCGGTGCTACCGACCCAAGGCCGGTGATAACCAAGTTTGCGAAGCTCCCTGTGTAGAATTGAAAATGGCCTGGCGGTAGTACCGCCATAACCTCGGTAGTACCGCCCGCGGTGGTACCGACCGAGGTCGGTAGTATCTTGGTTTCACGAAGCTCTCTGTGTTGAGTTGAAAATGGCCTGGCGGTGGTACCGCCATAACCTCGGTACCACCGACCTCGGAGGTACCGACCTTTGGGCGGTAGTTTCCGAGGGACCGAGTCCCTTTGTGAGATGCTCTCTGTTCGCAGCCAATTTGGCCTGGCGGTAGTACCGCCATAACCTCGGTACTACCGCTCGCGGTGGTACCGACGTGAGGACGGTGGTTGCTTGTTTGGTCAGATCTGGATTCTTTCGACCGTTGTGAACTGGTCGGTGGCACCGGCCAGGGGTGGTCGGTGGTACCGACCAGCCTCGGGACTAAGGGAGTATAAATGCCTCCCCTCTCCACTTTTCACGGTCACCCACTCACTCGATACACTTATTGCTGACCTAACTCGAGACAAACACTCTCCAAGCATTGACTCACCCCTCTCTCTCCTCCTTTGCTCCTAGATTCATTCCCTTGCGAGATTTGAGCTAGGGAAGTGAGATTCAAGAGTGGGAAGCATCAATCTTCGACTTGAGCACTTGGTTTCCATCTTGCCGGCTTGCTTTGTGTCTTTTACTCTTGAGCTCTTTGAGCTCTAGCCGGTTAGGTGTTCTTCGTGGTAGCCCGTATTGATTTACTTGTGAGGGCTCCCCGAAGCGTTTGTATTACCCTGAGATTTCTAGTAGAGATACTCTCGTAGCCTTTGTGGTTGCTTGAGTGAGGCGAGGAGGTGAAATAGACTCCGACCTTTGTGGTCACCTCAACAACGAGGAAGTAGGCACTCCTTAGTGGATTGGCTGAACCTCGGGATAAATCGCGTGTCCCGTGTGCTTGTTGTTGTTGTCCCTATTGTCTCTACTTCACTTGTTATTGTGTTCTTCGTGTTCTTCCTATCTCTATCTCTTTCTTAGGTTGGGAAGGCTCGATCTACATCAAGGGTAGCAACCAAGGTTTGGTGAGAGTAGATTTACCGTATATCATTCTTAGGAAAGTGGGTCAGAAACTTGTATTATCTTCATAGCTTACATTCATAGGTTTTGTAGTTTCTTTTAGGATCCCGGTTGTGCCGTTTGTTTGTGTTGGTAGTACCGGTGTTTCACACCCGGTAGTACCTACCCAAACAAACCGGCCTCTCCGGTTGCTATCTAACTACATCTTATAGTTTATGAAGTTTCAGATAGTCAAAAATCACCTATTCACCCCCCTCTAGGCTGATTCGGTCCTTTCAATTGGTATCGGAGCCTAACCCTTGTGTTAGCGCTTCACCGCGTAAGGGAGAATCATGTCTACCATAAGTCAAGAACAGCTTGATGAGATTGTCAAGAAGGTTACTGCTCAGATAATTCAAGATCAACCAAAGAAGCATGAAGATGAGATGAAGAGAATGAAAGATGAGATGGAGAGTTTGAGGCGAGCTTTGGAAAGCAAAGCCGAAGCATCCGGAAGCGGTGGAAATCAGCCGCCCAAGGATGACAAGAAGAAGGAAGATGAAGAGAAAGGCAAGAAAGACACCGAGTTCACTAGAGTGCCATATGACTATAGCCATATGGGCAAGGTCATGCAATTGCCTAGCGTCAATCTAGGCAAGCCACCTGCCTTTGATGGAATCAACTACAATGATTGGGCACACAATATGAAGCTACACCTTCTTGCTGCAAGAGTTTGGGAGATTGTTGAAAATGGACCAAGTCATGTTGAAGGTCAAGAGTTCACCGACAATGATATGTTTGAGTTTCAACAAAATGTTCAAGCCGCATCATTGATTCTATCATGCCTAAAGCCTGAAGAAAGCAACAAGGTACATAGAATGGAGAATGCCAAGAAGATTTGGGATACACTCAGGATATCATATGAGGGTGATGCGAGCGTGAGGAAGTGCAACATAGAGCTTCTTCATGGAAAGATTGAGAACTTTGCAATCAAGAAAAATGAGACCACTCAACAAATGTTTGACAGATTCATGACGTTGGTCAATCAGATTAGAGCACTCGGAGACACAAAGTGGGATGACTACTCAGCTGGAAGAAAGCTATTAAGAGCATATAGAAAGAGGAACAAGAACCTTGCTTCAATCATCATGGAGAGACCTAACTATGAGAGCACGAGACCTCATGAGATGCTTGCCAAGATAAAGCATCATGAAGTCTTGGATGATGAAGATATAGAAGAACAAGAGGCAAGCCACAAAAAGGTGGTAGCACTCAAGGCTAATCAAGAAGAAGGAAGCAAGGTCCGAGATGACTCTTCAAGCGAAGGAAGTGAAGACTCCGATGATGAGTTGGCCCTTATTGTGAAGAACTTTAGAAGATTCATGAGAAAGAAGATGCACAAGAAGGGCAAAGGTGGTTACTTCAAGAAGTCAAAGAAGAGAAATTGCTATGAGTGTGGAGCGGATGATCATTTCATTGTCGATTGTCCACAAAAGAAGAACAAGAACAAGTATAGCAAGAGTGATGACAAGAAGCATAGAAGAAGAAGAGGTGGTGAAGCTCATCTTGGTGAGGAGTGGTTCTCGGAAGATGACTCAAGTGATGAAGAGAAGAGCAATAGCAAGGAGAAGGAGAAGGGAGCGGCCAACATCGCCATACACAAGACCTCTTCTCCAAGCCTCTTCTCCAACATGGCTACATTGACAACTTCGTCAAGCTTGTTCGAAAACCTCTCCGACGATGAGGATGACTTCACTCATTCTTGCTTCATGGCTAAGAATGAGAAGGTATCATCCAACTCTCCTACTTGTTCTAGTGATGAATGTAGTGATGATGATATGGATGAATTTGAGCTTAGCTTAATTAGAAAGTTTGGAAAGAAAGGTGGAGCTAAAATCATAAAATTGCTCACTAAATTAGAGAGTCGGAATGAGAGTCTTGCAATGCAAGGGGACTTGATCTCTCAAGAGAGAGAAAAGAACCGTGCATTGGAAGCCTCTCTTGCCGAGGAGAAGTTGAAGGTTGAGAAATTGACCGTGGAACTATCTTTAGCCAATGACTCCAACAAGAAGTTGGCTAAGGAGTGTTCCATGAGCAATGACTCAATTGCAAGCCTAAAGAATGAGGTTAGCATGGTTCAAGAGAGCCTCACAAGCTCTCAAAATAAATATCAAACTCTTGAACTAAGCTACAACACTCTTTGGAATAGCACCTCTTCAACTTCTTCTAAGGATTCCGATGGCTCTAATGCCTCAACTAGTAATGGTTGCAAAAGATGCTATAAACTAGATATAAATGCTTGTGAAACTAACCTTGTTGAGATAGAGAAGAAAGACAAGGAGATTAATAGGTTGAACATGATCTTGAGGAATGGTTGCAAGTGTAGGGTGCAACAACCAAAAGATATCCTCAAGACCGCAAGACACCCATCTATCAAGGATGGAATTGGGTACAATAGGTATGGTGGTAAGGCCAATGGTAGAAAGATGGTCAATGGGGTACCTTTTGTTAACTTTAACAAAGGGGTTCCTCTCTTTGACCTAATGAACAAGGCCAACAAGGTTGCCAATCCAAAGGCTCCACTTGCTAATGGTAAGATCAACAAAGAGAAGCAAGTGGAGGCCCCCAAGCAACAAAAGCCCATATCAAGAAGCTATACATGTGATTACTTGTGTTGTTGGGGGAAGGATGGTAAGATAGTAGTCAAGTATGTTGGTGCCCTCAAGAAGAGGGAAATTATGAGAAATGTTTGGGTGCCAAAAGCTTATGTGACTAACCCCCAAGGACCCAATCTCGTTTGGGTACCTAAATCTAGAACATAAACCTGTTTTGTAGGAATATGCCTCCGGTGGGTCAAGTTGGGTGTTGGATAGTGGATGCACCAATCATATGACCGGGGCAAAAGATATGTTCTCCTCCTTTCAACCAAGCAACGACTCATGCAACAACATTGTGTTTGGTGACAATGGTAAAGGAGAAGTGCTTGGTTTGGGTAAAATTGCTATCTCAACTGACAATTCCATATCTAATGTATTACTTGTGCATTCATTGAGTTACAATTTGTTATCCGTTTCTCAACTTTGTGAAATGGGTTACGATTGTCTCTTTACGGATAAGGGTGTGACCGTCCCTAGAAGAAGGGATTCCTCTATTGCATTTAAAGGCGTGTTGAAGGGAAAACTTTACTTAGTTGACTTCTCAACTAGTAAGGTAGAGCCTACAACATGTCTAATGGCAAATCTAGCATGGGTTGGCTTTGGCATCGCCGACTAGCTCATGTTGGGATGAGGAACTTGGCCCAACTTCAAAGAGAAGGGCACATCCTTGGACTAACCAATGTTTCTTTTGAGAAAGATAGGATTTGCAGTGCGTGCCAAGCCGAAAAGCAAGTTGGAGCAAAGCATCCAATCAAGAACATTGTGTCGACCACAAGACCATTGGAGCTATTGCATATGGACCTCATCGGACCAGTTGCTTATCAAAGCATCGGCGGTAACAAATACGGTTTCGTTATTGTTGATGACTATTCTCGTTTCACTTGGGTGTTCTTTTTAGCAGATAAAAGCGAAACGCAGGGCATCTTCAAGAAGTTTGCTAGAAGAGCACAAAATGAGTTCGACATCAGATCAAGAAAGTGAGAAGCGACAACGGGACCGAGTTTAGAAACACCAACATAGAGGAGTATCTTGATGAAGAAGGGTCAAGCATGAGTTCTCCGTTCCATACCCCACAACAAAGAGGTGACATAAGTGAAGTATGCATAAGATTTTGAAATACACACATAATATTTTGTCAAACCATTTATCTAGGTCTCTAGTGAAAACAAATATGTGCAAGACCTCAAGCCACGTTACGAGAATCATGATATTTAGTTCACTCTCAAGAACCAAATCTTGACTCATCTAAAGGCTTTGTGAAGATATCGGCTAGTTGTTTTCGGTGCTCACATGGCGTTTGCGATATCTCCTTTGGTTCTGGTCTCTCAAAGATGAGTGTCGGATGTCTATGTGTTTTGTGCGAATGACGGGAATTTGTTTTGCTAGTTTGATGCGCTCTCATTGTCACACAAAGTGGAATTTGGTTTTCTACATCCGAATCACTTTAGTGGTTTGCTTCATCCAAAATAGTTGAGCACAGCAAGCGCCGGCGCGCAACATCTACTCGGCTTCGGCGTGGGTAGGGCACACAATTTTGTGTTTGAACTCCATGACACCAAAGACCTCCCAATAATTGGCAAGTCCCCGGTAGTGCTTCTTCGGTCTACTCTTGACAACCGGCATAGTCCGAATCGGAATAGCCAAGTAGATCGAAAGTGGAGCCTTGGATACCACAAACCAAGATTGAGTGTGCACTAGTATACGAAAATTCTCTTAACGGCCATATTGCTACTCTTTCGGATTAGATAGACTTGAAACACATGCACACACTAAGCATAATATCGGGCCTAGATGCACAGGTAAGTAATGAACCGATCATAGAGCGATATAAACCTTTTGGTCCACGACTTACCATCCCTTTAATCAAGATGTCCATTGGTAGGCATGGGTCTTTAGGTTTGGCTTGTCCATCTCAAACTTCTTTAGCATGTCTCTGTATACTTGGTTGATGTGAACGTGCCATCCTTGAGTTGCTTGATTTGGATCCAAGAAGTACTTCAACTCACCCATATGGACATCTCGAACCTTTTGGTCATGATCCTATAAATCCTCACAAAAGGCAACATTAGTACTACAATATTATGTCATCGACATATATTGGCACACAAAGATATCATTATCAACTTTGCGAGTAAATAAGTAGCATTGGGCCTTCCTATCTCAAAACCCTTTTTGAGTAGGAAGTCCTTAAGACATCATACCAAGCTCTAGGGGCTTGTTTAAGCCCATAGAGCGCCTTGTCGAGTTGTAGACGTGGTTGGGAAACTTTGGGTCTCAAACCGGTGGTTGCTCCACATAGACCAATTCGGAGAGGGGGCCGTTGAGGAATGCACTTTTCACATCCATTTGGTATAGATTGAAATCATGGTGAGTAGCAAAGGCAAGTAATATACGAATTGACTCGAGCCTAGCTACAGGTGCATAGGTTTCCCCGAAATCCAAACCTTCGATTTGTAGTGAAACCTTGAGCCACCAACCGTGCTTTGTTCCTTGTCACCACGCCATGCTCGTCTTGCTTGTTGCGGAAGACCATTTGGTCCTATCACATTTTGCTTGGGTCTTTCCACAAGGACCAGACTTCATTCCTGGTGAAGTTGTTCAGCTCTTCTTGCATAGCCATCACCCAGTTCGGATCGTCAAGTGCTTCTTCCACCCTAAGAGGTTCCAAAGAGGAGACAAACAAGTAATGTTCACAAAAAATTGCCAAACGAGAGCGTGTCGTTTACCCCATGCGTATGCTCCCCAATATGTTGTCAACGGGATGATCCCGTTGAACTGTATGTTGAACTCTTGGATGTGGCACAAGTGATCTTCGTTGGATGGGTCCATCTTCAATCATCTTCATTCATATGCATTGATGTCCCCATCTTCTTGTCGGACTTCATGTTGAGCTTGTGTTTGATCATCAACTTGATGTATCACATGAACATCACCCACTAACCACCATTCGGAGTTGCGGAAGCTTCATCATGCGCATTTGGATGCACATGATGGATTTGAGAATCTTGTGGAGTGTGTGATGGTTCATCTTCATCATCTTGTATTTCAACGTGCTCACATCACCCGTTGCAACTTCTTGATAGCTTCGGATGGAGGCTCGTCATTACCTACAAGCTATCATTGACTTGCTCCTTTTGAGAGCCGTCGGATTCATCAAAAGTCACGTCTACTGTTAACTCAATAGTGCCGGTGGCATTATTGAATACCCGGTAGCCATGTTCGTTAGTACCATAACCAAGTAGAAAGCCTTCGTGTACCTAGGTGCAAACTTTGAACTTTGGCCCTCTTGTTAAGTATGAAACACTTGCAGCAAAAAACTAAAGTAATGCACCTTGGTTTGTTACCGGTTAGAAGCTCATTGGCGTCTTCCCTCTTAGCTTGTGAAGGTAGAGGCGGTTGATTGCATGACACGCCGTGTTCATTGCCTCCACCCAAAAGCCATGGGAAGTCTTGTACTCATCAACATAGATCTGCGGCTTCAACAAGAGTTCTATTCTTCCTTTCCACAACCCCATT
>CM019830.1:17952190-17971598 GCA_009763385.1 Coix lacryma-jobi var. lacryma-jobi | reverse complement strand
CGTGACATTGCGCAAACTTGGTACAGCAACCTTCGCCCCGGAACTGTGGACTCTTGGGCCAACCTCAGAGACAGGCTCTGTACAAACTTTAAGGGTATCACAGCAGCCCCTTCAAACCCCATCGAGTTATTCAACTGTAAACAAGAAGAGCGCGAACCACTGCAAGATTACTGGCGAAGGTTCATCCAAATCAGAGCAAGAACTCCGGGAATATCCGACGAAGCAATAATCCTCGCTGCAGTTAGTGGCCTGCGTCCAGGCCCATGTTCCTCAAAGTTTGCCAGGAAACCAGCAAACACTATCGAAGAACTCCATGAGACAATGGAGAGATACTGTAGAGCAGACATGGACTTCAGGGCAAAGTCCGATGCTCGAAGGTCATAGCAGAAGCCGCAGCCGAGATCTCAACCGAGAGAAAACAACCCTCGCCAAGAACAAAGCAACATTGGCGCCATCAACAAGACAACCCACTTTGAAGAACAAAGACGGGGCACTCAACCTTCGAGCAACCAAAACCCTCAAGGTTTGCCACCCCCTCCGGACCAGCGGAACCAACAGAAAGATCCCGCGAAAATGTATTGCCATTTTTGTGGTCTTGGAAAGGGCCACACCACCAAACAATGCGAATGCTTCGCCAAAGGGAAAGAATACCAGGAATCCAAAAGAGCAGCTTCGGTAGATAACCGAACCATCAATCACACCAGGAAACCAAACTTCAACCAACCCAATCCGGCATACCATTACACACTCATAAACTACGGCCTACCTTCGCACCAACCCTTCTACGCACATCACCCTCACTACAACCAAGCCTCTTATCAGTCAGCCACCATCCCTCAACGCCAAAACACTCCATACACCGTCACATTCCCGACAACCCCTCAAACCCAAACTCAAACCAACCAACAAATAAACAATACTCTGCCACCACCACCACCAATACCAGCATTGCCAGCGCCTCAACCTGTCAAATCCGAAGCCCAGAACCAGACAACCATCAACAACCCAACATCAACCTTCGGTGTGATACTAGCCATCACCGGAGGCTCAAATGAAGATCATGGCAACAAGCGGCAGAGGAAGGAACATGCCAGACGAGTACACCATGTAGTCGTCGAAGGACCACACAAATTTGGCCGATGGTTTCATATCCCTATAACCTTCGACTCCAGTGATATGAAGTTAAGGGATTACCCTCACACTGACGCTATGGTGATCAAAACTAATCTAGCTGGGTGGACAGTCACCAAAATTCTGGTCGATACAGGAAGCTCCGCAGACATCCTGTTCGCCTCAACCTTCGACTGCATGAAGCTTGATAGAAACCTCCTGCAACCCGCTGACAACCCACTATACGGCTTCGGCGGCCAACAAGTGAGAGCTGTCGGAAAAAATATCTTTGCCCGTGACCTTCGGGGACCAGATGAACTGCAGAACCGAGCACATAACCTTCGACGTGGTCGACATGTTTTATCCTTACAATGCAATATTTGGCCGAGGGGTCACCAATGCATTTAATGCAGTCATCCATCCTGCATACCTCTGCATGAAGCTTCCTGCTCCGAAGGGGGTAGTTGCAGTATATGGAGACCAAGACATTGCAAGGGCAGCTGAGGGAACAGTAGCACCGGGACAACGCAATGTTCACAACTTGTCAAAACCTCGTGCAACAAACCCCAACACCCAAGGTGAGGTATGCACTGACCGAGAAAAAGCATCACCCAAAGAGGAGACCAAACAAGTCCAACTCTTTGAGGGCAACTCCGAAAGAAAAGTGCTCATCTCAGCCAACTTAGACCCCAAATCAGAAAACAACCTCGTTCTTTTCCTCAAAGAAAATTCCGACACCTTCGCCTGGTCTGCGGATGACCTCAAAGGGGTAAACAGAGCTTTGATAGAGCACAACCTAAACATAAAGCCAGGCTATCGCCCAGTTAAGCAAAAACTTCGCAAAATGTCAGAAGAAAGAAAAGAAGCAGCGAGGGCTGAGGTAAAAAGACTCCTGGACGCATGTGTCATCCGTCCAGTCAAATACCCAACATGGCTTTCGAATGTGGTCTTAGTCCAGAAAAAGAACAAGAAGTGGAGAATGTGCGTAGACTTCACGTGTTTGAACAAAGCCTGCCCGAAGGATGATTTTCCCCTGCCAAAGCACTCTGGTTGACAGAGCTGCTGGTTGCCAAACACTTTCTCTCCTCGACTGTTTCTCGGGGTATCATCAGATCTGGATGAATGAAGAAGACGAGGAAAAAAACAAGCTTCATTACACCTTCGGGCACCTTTTGCTTTCGAAGAATGGCAGAAGGCTTGAGAAACGCAGGATCAACCTTCGCTCGCATGACATCTGAAGTCTTCAAAAACGAACATGCCATCTCTGCCTATGTCGATGATTTGATCGTCCAAAGCGAGCTAAAAGAAAACCACATTTCAGACTTATCGAGAGTGTTCAGCAACCTCCGGTCTGCCGGATTAAAACTAAACCCCGAAAAATGCGTTTTCGGGGTAAGCGAAGGAAAACTGCTGGGCTGCATCGTCTCAGCAGGGGGAATCGAAGCCAACCCCAAGAAAATTGATGCTATCATCAATATGGAACCCCCGACAACCAAAAAAGCAGCTCAACGTTTGTCAGGCCGGTTAGCAGCACTCAGCAGATTCATCTCCAGATCAGCTGAGCGAGGGTTACCCTTCTTTGAAACTCTAAGAAGCACAGCTCCATTCAATTGGGGACCTCGGCAGCAGCAAGCCTTCGAGGATTTGAAAAAATATCTCACCAACTTGACTGTCTTAACCAGCCCGAGCAAAGGGGACCTGCTACTGCTGTATGTCGCAGCCTCGCCTCACGCAGCAAGCACAGTTCTAATCAAGGAGTTGCACGAAAACAACAGAACCAAACAAGCCCCAATCTACTATGTTTCAGAAACTCTCGAAGGTCCCAAAAGAAACTACTCAGAGCTCGAGAAGGTAGCTTACGCCGTGGTCATGGCTTCAAGAAAGCTAAAACATTACTTCCAGGCTTACGAAATCCACGTACCTTCGGCATTCCCACTTGATAACATTTTCAAGAACAATGAGGCAGTCGGCAGAATAGCAAAGTGGGCAGTTGAACTCAACAGCTACACCATAATCTTCGTGGGTAGAGCAGCAATCAAATCACAGGCACTAGCAGATTTCATAGCTGAATGGACCCCAGACCCTCGCAGTGATGGAGCCCAATCAGAGCCGTTTTGGACAGTGTATATCGATGGAGCCTGGGGAGCAATCGGAGCAGGAGCCTCGACTATCCTGATTTCGCCATCTGGGTTGAAGTTAAGATACACCAAAAGACTCGACTTCAAATGCACAAACAACTCCGCAGAGTACGAGACAGTGATACTAGCATTTTCAAGGCTCTGATCTTTATCAGTTCGAAGGGCGGTCATCAACACAAACTCCCAAGTTATCGCGGGACACATCGAGAAAAATTACAAAGTAAAAGACCCTGAGCTCCAAAAATACTTCCAGTATGTTCGAAGGTTAGAATCTTTCTTCCTCGGCATAACAGTAAAAGCAATACCGAGGTCGGAAAACAACGAGGCAGACAGCCTAGCCAAAGCAGCAGCGCAACAGCTGCAGCTACCCACGGACGTGTTTTACGAGGTAACAACTCAATCAGCATTCGAGGCCTCCGAAAAAAGTGTCAAGCTAGTCAACGCAATCCAAAACGAAGACTGGAGAGCACCCATCATGGCCTATATCAACGGGCTACATGAACCCGACTCCAAAGAGGAAGAAAACAGACTAAAACAAAGAGTTCGAGGGTACAAAATTGTGGACAGCATTCTGTTCAAAGCTTCGGTAACCTCACCATGGCTCAAATGCGTGTCACAGACTGAAGGAAATGACATTCTTAAGCTTATTCACGAAGGTATCTGTGGTTCACACAACGGCCCGAGGGCGTTAGTTGGGAAAGCTTTCCGACAAGGTTTCTACTGGCCAACAACATTAAGAGATGCCAACTAACGGCAAACATTGCGAGGGTTGCCAACTAACGGCAAAAACGCAAAACGCCCCAGGGGCTCCAACAACTCTGATATGCCCAACATGGCCTTTGCAAAGATGGGCAATGGACCTCGTCGGTCCATTACCAACAGCTCCAGGAAACCTTCGCTACGCAGTGGTAGCTGTGGAATACTTCACGAAATGGATTGAAACTAGACCACTGGCTTCCATCACCTCTCTAGCCGTGAAGAAGTTTTTCTGGCAAGCAATTAGGTTATCGGTTTGGAGTCCCCAAATACCTATCTGTCGACAATGGCACTCAGTTTGACAGCGAGGTCTTCAAAGAATTCTGCGCACAAATCGGAACAGTCTTGTGTTTCGCCTCAGTCCGCCACCCTCAATCCAATGGCTTAGTTGAAAGAGCCAATGCAACAATTTTCCAAGCCATATCAAAAAAATTGCAAGGCAGGCCCAAGGGAAAGTGGGCAGAAGAACTAACCTTGGTCACCTGGTCCCATAACACCTCGGAGTGCAGAGCCACAAAATTTACACCTTCAAGCTCCTGTTTGGGGAAGAAGCTGTGTTACTAGAAGAATTGAAGCATGGATCACTCAGAACAACCCTAGAAACAGATGAACAAAACCAACTGCTTGACAAAGACTTACTCGAAGAAACAAGATGCAACGCAGTGCACAACCTTCGCAAGTATTAGGAAGAAACAAGAAAATGGACGGGAAAGTTTCAGCCAAAGTGGACGGGTCCATACCTAATAGTAGAATGCAAGCGTCTCGGTTCCTATCACCTCTCTGACAGCGAGGGAAACATCCTACCTCACACCTGGAATGTTGACGACCTTCGCAAATACTATCCATAGCGGAGCCTTAGCGAGCCCTCGCAATATGTAATTTGTTTTTTCACTTACGCCTTTTTCCATTTCCATGCATGTAACAAAAATAGAGGAGCTGCACTCTTTTTCCTTACGAAGGGGCGTAAGGTTTTTTAATGAGGCAGCATCCAAATCTTTAATACAAACTAGAACCCCCGAAAAAGCAAAACTCCAAATTGTTACTTTGGTTAACAAACATCGAAAAAAGCGGTTTTCCTTCAAAAGCGCTTTAATCGATGATAACCCACGAAGATTGCTTCAAAAAACAAACTTCTTCAAAGCAAACTTCACCTCCACCTAAGACAAGGGGAGGCGCGAAGTACAAAAAGTCAAGCACCCTCGCAAAACACGCCAGGGGCTCGCAAACCAAACTTCACCTCCACTGAATGCAAGGGGAGGCGCGAAGTATAAAAAGTCGAGCGCCCTCGCAAAACACGCTAGGGGCTCGCAAAGCAAACTTCACCTCCACCTAAGACAAGGGGAGGCGTGAAGTACAAAAAGTCGAGCACCCTCGCAAAACACGCCAGGGCTCGCAAAGCAAACTTCACCTCCACCTAATGCAAGGGGAGGCGCGAAGTACAAAAAGTCGAGCACCCTCGCAAAACACACCAGGGGCTCTCAAAGCAAACTTCACCTCCACCTAATGCAAGGGGAGGCGCGAAGTACAAAAAGTCGAGCACCCTCCCAAAACACGCCAGGGGCTCGCAAAGCAAACTTCACCTCCACCTAAGACAAGGGGAGGCGCGAAGCACAAAAGTCGAGCACCCTCGCAAAACACGCCAGGGGTCGCAAAGCAAACTTCACCTCCACCTAATGCAAGGGAGGCGCGAAGTCAAAAAGTCGAGCACCCTCGCAAAACATGCCAGGGGCTCGCAAAGCAAAATACACCTCCATCGAAGTCAAGGGGAGGCGCGAAGTACAAAAGGGTCGAGCAGCCACCAATCTCTTCAACGAAAACGAGCCTCGCTAAAAAGAAAGGGGGCGTCGCTGTTTTTTCTCAAAAACATCTCTCTTCAACGAAAAGCGAGCCTCGCTAAAAAGAAAGGGGGCGTCGCTGTTTTTTCTCAAAACATCTCTCTTCAACGAAAAGCGAGCCTCGCTAAAAAGAAAGGGGGGCGTCGTTGTTTTTTCTCAAAACATCTCTCTTCAACGAAAAGCGAGCCTCGCTAAAAGAAAGGGGGGCGTCGCTGTTTTTTCTCAAAACATCTCTCTTCAACGAAAAGCGAGCCTCGCTAAAAAGAAAGGGGGCGTCGCTGTTTTTTCTCAAAACATCTCTCTTCAACGAAAAGCGAGCCTCGCTAAAAAGAAAGGGGGGCGTCGCTGTTTTTTCTCAAAAACATCTCTCTTCAACGAAAAGCGAGCCTCGCTAAAAGAAAGGGGGCGTCGCTGTTTTTTCTCAAAACATCTCTCTTCAACGAAAAGCGAGCCTCGCTAAAAGGAAATCACGAAAAGCGAGCCTCGCTAAAAGAAAAGGGGGCGTCGCTTCTTTACTGAACATCATACACAACAAGCAACGCAAAAGCGAACAGCTAACGGACCTCGACAATATTCATCAGGACCAAACATCCACCACAAAATTTACAAAAGTGAATCGTATTACACAAACCAAACATACAATTTTCCTGCTTATTTACAAAACAACTTCACAACGTCACACAATCAATAAAGGTTACAAAATTACAAGGAACCATCACCTACTTCATCAACATCAAATCATCAAAACCCTCGCTACCCTCCTCAAATCTCGTTTCCCCCAAAACAATGGGTCCCCACAACAAAGGAGCTGCAGAAACAATCGGAAGCTCCCCGGCCAAAACCCTCGCCCTTTACATATATACGATTCACATCACTAAATTCCGAAGGTTCCTCTTTCAGAACCACAAGTGATCCATCCGAACCTAGATCTAGATTGCTTTGCCCAAACAAGTAATCTAGAGCCGTGTTCTCATCGATATCATCGTCAATAACAGCTTGCGTAGATGAAGAAGAACCAAACAAATACCGTGTGGCCTGTCGATCAGTGTAATCTGCCTCGCGGCAAAAATGATTCGATCTGCTGTTCTTCAAATTGTACCTTCGCACCTTCGACCACCAAAAGCGTTCAAAAGACAGCGAAGGGTGTTTAAGCCTAGCCCGAGCCCACGATTCACCAGTTATAAAAGTATCTTGATAGTTTAGCGTCAGTGGTGTCACATCAAATACTTCTAGCACGGTTCCATCAGGAACCTGCATTTTCACAGAATTAAAAAGTATCTTAGTGTCATCAAATTCCAACTACACGACATATTACAAATTAACCGTCTCTTTCGAGCAATCCTAAGTTTTCACACCTGCTCGGCTCCACCCTGCTCATCCGCCCCAGCTTCACCAGGCGCAGCATCCAAACCTTCACCAGTGGCAGCTTTCGAGCCCTCAGCAGGTGCTTCATCCATCGCCGCCTCTTTTACGTTAGTTTCTTCAGTCACCGGAGCATCCTCAGACGAGGGTACCTCCTCCGCTGGTGGAACCTCCGCAGAACTGGGCGCAGGAGCAGACTTGGAGCGTCCGGCAACATCCTCAGTCGCACTCGGCGAAGGCAGTGCATCTTTCCGAGCCTGCAAAAATAGACCACCAAATTAAATAACAATATGATCTTCCATGAAATATAAACATGGAACGAACATCTCATACAAGTTGATACCTGACGAGTAGCTTCCGCTGCCTCTTCAAAGGCGAGGGCGCGTCCACCTCCATTTATCCAGAACCTCTGGAGCAAGCGCATCGCGCAGTTTCGAACCTCCGCATCATCAACCTTCATTTGACGAACCTCGTCAACACTGGGAAGACGTGGTTTGGCATCCTGATTTTCCGAAGGTGCTCACAGTCTTCTTGGCGAAGGGTCCCAGCCATGGCCAAAGCCCCGGCGTAACATCCGAAGTCGGCTGCGTTATCAACCAAAGAACTGAAAACATCCAGCTCATTTTTAAGCCAAGCTTCGAATGCCACAGCATCAACGCCAGGTAACGGCTCCCCAGCAGAGCCGCCGGCCTCAGTCAAGCAGGTGTCAATTTTACTTTTCACCTCTCCCATGCTTTTTTGCCAAGCCTCGGAATGAGAAGCCAACTCAGAGGACAGCTCTTGTATGCGACTGTTCGAAGCTAACAAATCCTTGTCTTTCTGTCGGCAAGCAGCTAGGAGTTCAGTATTACTATTTGCAACCCCCTGTGCTTCTTCTTGGAACTTCTTAACTTTCTCTAGAGCAGCTTTGAGCTCAATCTCTTTATTTTCCAAGCTCCGACGAAGGTCCTTGTTATCCTTCTCGACTTCAGCCAACCGGTCATTCAAATAATGAAGATTATAACCCGCCCTCCGGCGCGCCGAGCGGTTCAGGATCATCAACTCAGCCACCTTGACATCGATGTCATCATGAAGGTTGTCCAAGGGCTCGTTGGCCAGGCGAAGCTCCGCTTCGGGCACACAAATGCGACTGAACACCCGACCCAAAAAAACGCCTTTCCTTCGGAGCACACTGCAAGTGGCACTCTCGAAGGTCCGCACTCGTGAAAAGCTCGGTCGCCGGATCACAGACCCGAAGCTTCTTAGCAAAGTGAGGAAGGCTCGATCGGCTAGCCTCGCCATACGGTCTTTTCCTGGGGGTCCGTTCAGATTCAAGTTCACCAGAAAACTCGAAACCATCGACCCATACGTGTGAGCCAGCAAACTCGGGAATTGACCCTCGCGGAGGACTCTCTGGCTCGAAGTCCCGAATAATATCATCGATACTTCGAGCAGCTGCAGCGCTGGCACCAGACGAGGCAGTCCCTTTCCCACGATCATCCTCGATAGACACTTCATCATCAGAGTCATCTTCGCCACTTGAGGTGCCGCTAACCTCGTCAGATGAGTCATCTTCAGTATCCGCCTCTTTTTCAACATCTTTGTCCTCCTCCTTCTTGACATCATCGGAGACGTCTTCATCGTCCGAAACTTGGATCAGGGCGCCAATTCCCCCGACACGGGGTACCTGCCCTCCAACCTTTGCAAGGCCTCGGCCGCTCCCTAGCGAAACAACGGCCGAGGAGGACGAAGTACCGGTAATGCCCGAGCCAACAACGACTTTAGTCGCAAGAGTTTTCCTTTGGCCACCGGCGCCACCACGGCCTCGACCATGACCCCTCTTCGGCCACGATGCAACATCTTTCTCCTCAGCGGCAGCATGTTTCCTCTTCTTCGGCGCATCATCGCTCGAAGGTGCGGGCCAGTCCTCATACTGGATCCCAAGAATGTCGAAAAGTCTGTTAACACGACCTCCGCTACCCACAGAGTTGTGGATAGCCTTAACCTCTAGTGTGGACAGTTTCCCGACAAGGTCCTCTGCCCTCTGCTGAACACGCCTGTAGATAGCTTCGACTCCATCTACACGCCTGGGAAACTTCTTAAGAACATTATCCCAAACTTTGTTCAACTCCAACTTAGGTTTCTTTAAACCTTTACCCTCGTACCTGGGGTTGTCCTCAACTGCAAACCATACTTGTCTCCGACTCAGAGGCCAAACTTTAGCGCAGCAGTACTCCTCGACCAAGTCGCGAGCACACTGAGACCGCGCAACAACCCTCAGACAATCAACGGCGGCATGCGCTTCGACACTCATCTTGGGCACTACCACCAAGCTTGTAGTAGAACCAGAACTCTTGCCACCCACTGGTCCATTTGTTCTTCTGCGCCTGCACTGGCAACTCTGATCCGGCGCGATGACAAAAGGTGTACACCGCGAACTGACCCAGACTGGCGTTACCTTCGCGATCTGAAATCTTGAGAGGCTGCATATGTACGCGGAGAGTCCGAACAAAACCCTCGATATGTAAGCCCAAACGTACACCGAAAGCTTCGTAAAGCATGATGGTGTGAGTTGATGAAACTTCAGATTAAACCTTTGTAGAACCAAAGTCACAAACGAATCAACCGGAAATCGCAGACCAGCTGCGAAAAACTCCTCAAAAACAACAACCTCGTCAGCATCAGGCTTCGGCACGGTCTCCCCAGCGCTGGTCCTCGCTTTCCCTTCCTCGATCCAGCCCCGCTCGACATAAGCTGCCAACTCTGAGGCACAAACCCGGCTGAGTCCGAACTCCGCAGTTACATCACCCTGATGAGAGGTCCCTGTAATTCGTTGAATACCTTGGTTCGACTCCGCTAAGCCCCGGAGGATCCACCGGATGCCGCATTGAAAGTATTAGATGTTGAGCCAGAATTTCTGCGCTCCATTTTTGTTCATACTTTGTTGGGGTTAGAGGCAGCGAGCCTGTTCTCCTCCTTGTAAAAGGCCCGACGCCTGACAGGTCCAAGGACCTCCTTGTAAATACATAAACTATGAGGGGTGAGGCGGAAGAATATTCTTTCCACTGCCCTTATAAATAAAGGCTAAGGGGCTCCCAGTAGGGGGGCTGGGGGTGTGGCTTCTCTCTCTCTCTTCTTCCTCTTGTGTGAGACGAGTCTGGCTCACCCCCACCTGTGGCAGGGGTTTGAGCGAAGGACCCTATCTCAATAGTTGGCGCCGACCGTGGGGATCGCACACAAAAAAAAGGAGAAAAAAACATAAAAAGACAACCTTCGTCGAGGCCTGTTTGGGCAACCTTCGTCGAGGCCTATTCGATCAACCTTCATCGTCGCTGGAGGAAGAAACCTTCGTTGAGGACTATTCGGTCAACCTTCGTCGTCGCTGGACGAAGAAACCTTCGTTGAGGCCTATTCGGTCAACCTTCGTCATCGCCGGACGGAGAAACCTTCGTCGAGGCCTGTTCGGGCAACCTTCGTCGAGGCCTATTCGGTCAACCTTCGTCGTCGCCGGACGGAGAAACCTTCGTCGAGGTCTGTTCGGGCAACCTTCGGCGAGGCCTGTTCGGTCAACCTTCGTCGTTGCCGGACGGAGAAACCTTCGTCGAGGCCTATTCGGGCAACCTTCGTTGAGGCCTGTACGGTCAACCTTCGTCATCGCCGGATGGAGAAACCTTCGTCGAGGCCTGTTCGGGCAACCTTCGTCGAGGCCTATTCGGTCAACCTTCGTCATCGCCGGACCAAGAAACCTTCGTCGAGGCCTGTTCTGGCAACCTTCATCGAGGCCTATTCGGTCAACCTTCGTCATCGCTGGACGAAGAAACCTTTGTCGAGGCCTATTCGGTCAACCTTCATCGTCGCCGGACGGAGAAACCTTTGTCAAGGCCTGTTCGGGCAACCTTCGTCGAGGCCTATTCGGTCAACCTTCGTCATCGCCGGACGAAGAAACCTTCGTCGAGGCCTATTCGGTCAACCTTCGTCATCGCCGGACGATTCGTCATGGCCAGATGAGACAACCTTCATCGTGAACCCTCGTCATCAACAACGATGACTTTAGTGTACCCTCTCCAGCAATCTAGAGAAGTCTGGAGAAGGTACCCTCGCCATCAACTACAATGACTTCAACGTACCCTCTCCAGCAATTTGGAGAAGGTACCCTCGTCATCAACAACGACGACTCCAGCGTACCCTCACCAACAATTTGGAGAAGGTACCCTCGTAATCAACTACAACGACTTTAGCGTACCCTCTCCAGCAATCTGGAGAAGATACCGTCTTCATCAACCACGACGACTTCAACGAACTCTCTCCAACAATTTGGAGAAGGTACCATCGTCATCAACAACGATGACTTTAGTGTACCCTCTCCAGCAATTTGGATAAGGTACCCTCGTCATCAACAAGGACGACTCCAGCGTACCCTCTCCAACAATCCGGAGAAGGTACCCTCGTCATCAACAAGGACGACTCTAGCGTACCCTCTCCAACAATCTGGAGAAGGTACCCTCGTCATCAACAAGGACGACTCCAGCGTACCCTCTCAAACAATCTTGAGAAGTTACCCTCGTCATCAACAACGGCGACTCCAGCATACCCTCTCCAACAATCCAGAGAAGGTACCCTCGTCATAAAAAACGACGACTCCAGCATACCCTCTCCAACAATCCGGAGAAGGTACCCTCGTCATCAACAATGATGACTCCAGCATACCCTCTCCAGCAATTTGGAGAAGGTACCCTTGTCATCAACAAGGACGACTCCAGCGTACCCTCTCCAACAATCCGGAGAAGGTACCCTCATCATCAACAACGACGACTCCAGCATACCCTCTCCAACAATCTGGAGAAGGTACCCTCGTCATCAACAACAACGACTCCAGCGTACCCTCTTCAACAATCTGGAGAAGCAATCTGGAGAAGGTACCCTCGCCATCAACTACAACGACTTCAACGTACCCTCTCCAACAATTTGGAGAAGGTACCCTCGTCATCAACAACGATGACTCCAGCGTACCCTCTCCAACAATCTGGAGAATGTACCCTCGTAATCAACTACAACGACTTCAGTGTACCCTCTCCAACAATTTGGAGAAGTTACCCTCGTCATCAACAATAGTGACTCCAGCATACCCTCTCCAACAATCTGGAGAAAGTACCCTCGTCATCAACTACAACGACTTCAACGTACCCTCTCCAGCAATTTGGAGAAGGTACCCTCGTCATCAACAAGGACAACTCTAGCGTACCCTCTCTAACAATCCGGAGAAGGTACCCTCGTCATCAACAAGGACGACTCTAGCGTACCCTCTCCAATAATCTAGAGAAGGTACGCTCGTCGTCAACAAGGACGACTCCAACGTACCCTCTCCAACAATTTGGAGAAGGTACCCTCATCATCAACAAGGATGACTCCAGCATACCTTCTCCAACAATCTGGAGAAGGTACCCTCATCATCAACAATGATGATTCCAGCATACCCTCTCCAACAACCTGGAGAAGGTACCCTCGTCATCAACTACGACAACTTCAGCGTACCCTCTCCAGCAATCTGGAGAAGGTACCGTCTTCATCAACCATGACGTCTTCAATCAACCCTCTCCAACTTTCTGGAGAAGGTACCCTTGTCGTCAACAACGACAACTTCAGTGTACCCTCTCCAGCTTTCTATAGAAGGTTTTCCATTCTCCATAAGATCTGCATGCTGCACTTGAGGTAATGAATTCATACCGCACAAAACTAGCTAAACTTGACATCATATATCTCATCTGTCGGGACACTAACCCTTTGCTAATCTCGGACTTTCACTTCTCACATCCAAATGTGCAAGGCCTCATATTACAAACTCTCTTGCAGGATTCCACTTTTTGTGACACTTCAAAACTCTTATGCAATAATACAATTTATCGAAACATCCATGCAGGATGACCTCTAACATGCGAAGCCCCTCTCATTAATAATTGACTTTGCAGGTTTCAAATTATATATTTTCGCAGGTGCCTCAAATGTCAATTTTTTGTTATGGAAGTGCTCAGCTTATCTTCGCACTAATTTTGTGCAAGTAAATATCATAAACGCATCAAGCATACTCATTCATCATACCATCGCATCGCATATTCATGGTGCATACCAAACCTCACTTCGCTTTCTGAAAGACAAAGGAGACGAAGAGGGAGGTCATAAACTTTTACAACCAAACCTCACTTCGCCCTCCAAGAGACAACGGAGGGTGAAGAGGGAGGTCCAAATACAGTACCCTCGCAAAGAAACACGTGAAGGGCTCAAATTTTACGATCACCATTATATGAAAATAACTTTTTGTCTTGCAGAGCTAATTGCTTGCACACAACTTCCACAACGCAAAGCAAGTCGAATGTTTCCCTTGGAAATTTTATCGACTTCACACTTTTTAGGGAGATTCCCTTGCAGGTCTTTGACATGTCTACAAGGGAAACCCACTGGCCACCAAAAAATATATGAGATATGACTTCACTAACTGCACCCTCGCTGACTACACGGCGAGGGACTCGCCTCCGACCTCGGTGACATCAGCAACGCCCTCGCCGACTCCACGACAAGGGGCTCACCTCCGACCTCGGCGACATCAGCAACACCCTCGCCGACTCCACGGCAAGGGGCTCGCCTCCGACCTCGACGACATCAGCAACACCCACGCCGACTCAACGGCAAGAGGCTCGCCTCCGACCTCGGCGACATCAGCAACACCCTCGCCGACTCAACGGCAAGGGGCTTGCCTTCGACCTCGGCGACATCAGCAACACCCTCGCCGACTCCACGGCAAGGGGCTCGCCTCCGACCTCGGTGACATCAGCAACACCCTCGCCGACTCCACGGCAAGGGGCTCGTCTCCGACCTCGGCGACATCAGCAACACCCTCGCCGACTCAACGGCAAGGGGCTTGCCTTCGACCTCGGCGACATCAGCAACACCCTCGTCGACTCAACGGCAAGAGGCTCGCCTCCGACCTCGGCGACATCAGCAAAACCCTCGCCGACTCCACGGCAAGGGGCTCGCCTCCGACCTCGGTGACATCAGCAACACCCTCGCTGACTCCACGGCAAGGGGCTCGTCTCCGACCTCGGTGACATCAGCAACACCCTCGCCGACTCAACGGCAAGGGGCTTGCCTTCGACCTCGGCGACATCAGCAACACCCTCGCTGACTCCACGGCAAGAGGCTCGCCTCCGAGCTCTGCGACATCAGCAACACCCTCGTCGACTCCACGGCAAGGGGCTCGCCAACTCAACGGCAAGGGGCTCGCCTCCGACCTCGGCAACATCAGCAACACCCTCGCTGACTCAACGGCAAGGGGCACGCGTCTGACCTCAGCGACATCAGCAACACCCTCGCCGACTCCACGACAAGGGGTTCGCCTTCGACCTCGATGACATTAGCAACACCCTTGCCGATTCCACAGCAAGGGGTTCAGCATCGACCTCGGCGACGTCAACGACACCTTAGCCAAACACGACAAAGGGCTCATCAACATCTTTGTCAACTAGGCACAAGTCCTCTGCCTGCTCATAAGCAACAGCCAAGAGGGGCTAGGGAGTGCATTAAGGGGGGCGCGTCAACCCAGAGAACATGTCTTGGTCGTTGCCCATGAGCTGAAAGGGCCAGGCCTCGCTAACTGCAACAAATGCTATATCAACATCCGCCTCGACAAATGCATTGTCATCAACCCGGCCTCAGTGGGAACTATCGGCGTCTAACCACATCCGGCATCCACGATCGTCCGGTTGGATGCCTCTGCTGCTATGACTACTTCTGTTACAGAGAGTTGCTCCCTACAAGGAAAAGTCCCTCGCTGATGCTAAGTCTAACGAGGGCTGGGTCACCGAGCTCCGCATTTGACAAGTCATCGTCATTATCAAGGCTTCCGACCTTCGTGTGAAATTGATTGCTGCTCTAGGGACACCGGTCGAAGCTTGGGATAGACTAGGGAATTGTAATATCAGGCCTTTTTCCTGTACTTTAGCAACTAGTTTTTGTTGTGCCTGCCAAAACCAACTGAAAATGCAAAATGCTCAAAAACTCAGCATCAAGCAAAATGAGCAAACTCCCCCTTAGTTGAATACTCGGAGGACATATGACTTGCAATTTCTCCCCCTTAGTTGAAAATGCACCATCAAGCAAAAGTGCATCAAACAGCAAATTTCTCCCCCTTGACAGAAGAACTCCCTCTTCCAAAATGCAAGTTAGCAGCTTCAAGAATATAGTCAAGAGAATGCAAAGATGCCCTACAAAGAATAGCTCAAATGACATAACGAAGCACACATATGCCAGCAAAGGCTCAAACTGATCACTAAATACGAAATCTGAACCTTTGAGCAACAAGAGCAGTTTTCAGCCAAAAAGGTATTCACCATCAAAATAGCACGAAGCATGTATAGACAGGAAGTCAAACAAGTGTTAAACATGTATACAAGGTGAACTACCCCTAGCACAGTTCAACCATCATGCTATAGAATGAAACATAGACTTGTGTATCCAAATTTTATCAGAGTTGCAGCGGTTAAAGTACACAAGTTCAAATTTCAGCATGTGATTGCGAGAGGTTGAAAGCTTGTCATTGCCTAACTTTTCAACTGTGCGAAGCCTATGCAGAAGCAATCAGAAACTTAAAGCAACAGTTTCGGTCATACACTACACAACTCAAGTTTAACTCAATGTGCAAATGAGAAACAGTCTCGAAACTGTGATGTGCTGACAAGCAAACCCATCTCGATCTTTTTAGTTCACTTAACTTGGTTCAAATTTTATCTTAGAATATGCACATACCAAGCAAGTGAATGACTCAGAACTAGAGACATAGCAACCTAGCATATATGAAAAGCACAAGTGAATTCTACACATCCTACACATGCTAGTTGCATATCTCAATGGTGAAAGGTTTCAAGTTTTATATTCATTAAGCAGGTTCACCATTCAAAAAATAGCTCTGCTCACAACATGTATCAGTGATCAGAAAGAGCATAAGCTACAGCATCATCATAAAGCATCGGAGCAAATAATATACCGAGCATAGTTACATTCTTCAGATTATATACATGAAGCTCTGAATGGAAAAATGCAAGATGAAATGCAAAGATGCATGAAGAAACCAAAAGAAAAGCTCAAAGTCCGTTTATAAGACAAAAGTCAAAATGTTTCCCCCATCTAAAAGGGGAAACACACACCAAGCTCACCTCTCAACCTAGCAAAAGTTGATTGGTCCAAAGGCTTGGTGAAAATATCAGCCAACTGATGATGAGTATCGACATGGCGAAGGTCGATATCACCCTTCTCATAGTGGTCTCACAGAAAATGAAAGCGCACATCAATGTGTTTGGTCTTAGAGTGCAGCCCGGGGTTTTTAGCAATGCTAATAGCACTCGTGTAGTCACAAAGCAAAGGAACGCGAGAAAAGTTCAGACCAAAATCACGCAAAGTGGCCATCATCCAAAGCAACTAGGAACAGCAGCTAGCCACAGCAACATACTCAGCCTCCATGGTAGACTGGGCGACACTAGACTGCTTGCGAGAAGACCACGAAACAAGAGAAGAACCAATAAACTGACAAGTCCCAGAAGTGGACTTGCGATCAATGCGACAGCCAGCAAAATCGGCATCGGAATAAACGCAAAGGAAGGGGGTGGAGGAAGAAGAATACCAAATCCCAAACTCTAGAGTGAAGGATAAGTACCTCATAATGCGCTTGACCGCCTGACGGTGAGAAGTGCGCGACGACGACTGAAAGCGTGCGCAAAGACACACCGCGAACTGAATGTCTGGGCGTGTCGCCATCAGGTACAACAGTGACCCGATCATACTCCGGTACTCCTTCTAGTCCACCGCTTCTCCATCCACATCCGCATCCAGGGCCGTCGTGGTCGACATGGGTGTTGGAAGAGGCTTGGCCTCACGCATATCGAACTTCTTCACGATGTCCATGGTGTACTTGCCCTGGTGCACGAACGTCCCTTCTCGGGATTGCTTGATTTGCAACCCGAGAAAGAATGTCAACTCGCCCATCATGCTCATCTCAAACTCCCTGCTCATAGTGTCTGCAAACTTGGCAACCAAAGCGTGAGAAGAACCACCGAAAATGATATCATCCACGTAAATTTGGACCAAGAGAGTGTCATTGCCTTGCATGAGGAGAAAAAGCGTTTTATCCACACATCCCATTTTAAAACCCTTAGCAAGCAAAAAGGTTTTCAACCTATCATACCAGGCTCTAGGGGCTTGTTTCAAACCATATAAAGCTTTGTGAAGTTTAAAAACATGGTTTGGAAACTTGGGATTTTCGAAACCGGGGGGTTGTCTCACATACACCTCCTCTTCTATGTAGCCGTTTAGGAAGGCACTCATGACATCCATTTGAAAAAGTTTAAACCCTTTGGATGCAGCAAAATCCAAGAGTATCCTAATCACCTCCAAACGAGCTACAGGAGCAAAAGTCTCCTCATAGTCTATCCCCTCCTTCTGACTATACCCCTAGGCAACTAGTCTGGCCTTGTTTCTCACAACATGACCATCCTCTCCTTGTTTGTTTTTGAAAACCCATTTTGTCCCAAAAGGATGACACTCAGGAGGAAGAGGAACCAAAACCCAAACCCGATTTCTCTCAAAATTTTCTAACTTCTCATGCATGACATTGACCCAATTCGAATCAGATAAAGCGTGTCCAACATCTCGGGGTTCAAAATCAACAACAAATGCAGAATGAGCAAAGTGAGAGATTTGTTGTGACCTTGACCAAGTGACCCATTCGCCGATGCTGCCGAACATCTGTTGAGGCGGGTGCTGGCGCTGGATGTGTCGTGGCGCCTCCCGAGCTGAAGTGATCTCCCCCTCAATAGTAGCTGGCGCCTCCTCGGGTACAAAGGGTACTGCTCGAGGTGGTGGATCCCACGGCCCCCAAGAGGAAGAAGTGTCGGGGCCGTGAGTCGTAGTAGAAGCCGCTCCTTGCGGCACAATAGGTGGAGGGGGTGCTGGATCATCCATACCTTCAGCACCCTCATCCTCGTCATCAAAAAGAGGCTCACCAACCTCATGATCACCTGCACACTCAAAGCGAGAAGAAGGACAAACCATGGTCTCGTCAAAGGTGACATCGGATGTCTCCATGACTCGGTTAGTGTCAAGGTTAAGTACACGATATGCCCGAGTATGAGTGCCATAACCCAAAAACACGCCGTCAGAAGAACGAGACTCAAACTTGTCCAAGTTGTCGTTTTTGAGTATGAAACAATCGCAACCAAAAACTAAAAAATAACTCACCTTGGGAAGTTTTCCAAAACGCAATTCATAAGAGGTCTTGTTCAAGAAAGCTCGGAGAAAAATGCAGTTGGAAATGTAGCATGCAGTGCTCATAGCTTCGGCCCAATATCGCCTAGGAGTCCTATGCTCATCGAGCATAATCCTGGCCATCTCTACAAGGGTCCGATTCTTCCTCTCTACAACACCATTCTGAGGCGGTGTGTTGAGGGAAGAAAACTGATGCTCTAAACCCAAAGAGTTACAAAACTTCTCAAAATCCGAATTCTTGAATTCGGAACCATTATCACTCCTAATAGCTCGCATCGAGTTCAAAGGGAACTCATTCTGAAGACGCAAAATCAGATTGCGAGCAAAGGAGAAAGTCTCGGTCTTCTCAGCTAAAAAGAAGACCCACGAATATCTCGAAAAGTCATCAACAACAACAAGCACATACCACTTCCCCCCAACCGAGCTCACCCGAGCTGGACCAACAAGGTCCTTGTGCAAAAGCTCTCCAGGGCGCTTAGTCATGACCTGAGTCACTGGATGGTGGGGAGCGGCTACCATCTTCCCATGTCTACAAGAGTGGCAAACAAGATCCTTCTCCATGGATAACTTGGGCAATCCTCGGATTAGACCAAGTGAACTAAGCCTTGCAAGCAAGTCGAAGCTCAGGTGACCAAGTTGAAGGACCGAGAATGCAAAAGCAAGGCGACCAGAGGGGGGGGTGAATGGGAGCCAATAAAATTTCTCTCGAAACTTTGACCAAATGTCCCAAAATAAACCCCCAAGAGCTACTGCCGAAAACGTGATGCCCACGACCCTTGGAAGAGGGTGGATGATCCCTAGGATCACAGCGAGGCTCCACAAAAACTTCCTCACCCAAGTTCACGCAAGTCAACTAGTGACAGGATGGGTTTTGGGTAACCTTAACCTCCCCCGAGCAACGCGAGGGGGATTCAGGCTATT
>CM019830.1:17936134-17951690 GCA_009763385.1 Coix lacryma-jobi var. lacryma-jobi | reverse complement strand
TCCACCTTCTCTAGGATCTTGTCGACGCGGCGGTCGTTCCACTCCTCGTCCTTCCCCTCGATCTCGACGAAGCCCTTGGCAACGACGTTGACCGGGTAGAGGAAGCCGGAGCGGACGACCGCAAGAGCCTGCTTCACGCCATGGTGGAGAGCGCTCCTGACGCGGTCCCGCGCGGCCACGTCGAAGAAGCACAGGGCGTCGACCAGGGCGTCGCCCTGAGCCACTGCGCCCTCTGCCGCGGCCACCGGGTCAGCACCCCACATGGAGCCGAGCCGGTCGAGGGAAGTGCGAGCCCGCTCCGCCACCATCGTCTCGTCTTGGAGTTGGTCCAAGAGAGCCTGGTTCGTCCCGCGGAGCTCCTCGACCGTCTTCTCGACCCCTGCGCAACGAACGAGGAAGAGTGAGACTGGCGTAACAAAAAACTTCGAGGCCCAAACAAGGACAAGGTGTAAGCCTCACCATCGCAATGTTGCCCCAGTCGGCGAGGTCGCTGGTAAGGCCCTCAGCGCGCTGCTCGAGCCTGCGCTTCTCGGCCAGCATGAGGAGCTTCTCGGACCTAAGCTCCTCGATCAGCCTGCCCGCCTCCACGAGGGCCAGATCCTTTCGGATCACCTCCTGCCGCGCCGCCCCCTCGGCAGCTCGGGCGGTGGCGACACGCTCTGGCGTCTTCGGCCTCCTTCTTCGCCACCTCCGCTGCGGACCGAGCGGCGGCGGCATCGCATTGAGCATCCTCGGCCTCTTTTCTCGCCGCCTCCGCTGCGGTTCGGGCGATGGGCGGCCTCGGCCACGGGCGTCAGCGTGCCTCCTGCTTTCGCCGCCTCAGCTTCAAGCCAGGGCGAGGTGGCCTCGCTTCGGGCGTCCGCGGCCTCCTTCCTCGACGCCTCGAGAGCGACGGCAGCCTCCTTCTTGGATCGGCGACCTCACCTCGAGCCCCCGGACCTCCGCCTCCGCCTCGTGAGCCGGCTCGCCATTTGGGCGTTCTGGCTCAGCTCAGCGCGGAGATCTTTAAGCTCCGCCTCAGCCATCGCGAGGGCGGCCGACACCTGTGCGGACCGGGCCCGCCTCCTCGGAGCACAGGACCGCTCCGCCTACGCCATGAGCTCGGCCACCTCCCGGAGATGAACCGCACCTCGCGCGGGGCCCCCGCTGGACCGTTGCTCGATGGAGACCATGGCGAGGGACGGGCTCGGCGCGTCGGGGAAACGGCCATACTGTCGGTCAAGCTCGATGTCGGGCAGATCCTCCTCCTCCCCGAGCTGCCCCAGCTGCGGCCCGCCACCCGATGGAACGGGCCCCCGGCTCTTCCCTGGCTAGGTCCTCCGCGTCTTGTCAGCGCTAGCCGGCGCCTCGGGCGCCTCCACCATCGTCAAGCCCACGGCGAGGAGCGGCCCCTGCTCCAGCCTCGTTCAGGAGGGTCCTCCACCGTTGGCTCCTTCTCCGCCAACGCCTCTCCCCCCTTTCCCTCCTCCGCAGCCCGGCTCGTGTCGGTTGGGGCCTCGAGGGGCGCAGTCTCCTCGGCCCCAGACACCGGCGGGGGCCGTGCTCGCCCCATGCGCTTCCCCCCGGAACAGCCGTTTGTGGTGGGGGGAAGGGTGGCGCTCCCGACTGACGCCATCGCGGGAGGAGGGAGGAGGAGGAGGCAGCGCCTCAGTGGGCGTGGGTAGTGGCGGGCTCGACGCCGCGAGCTGCGGCCCCTGCAATACGAGATGACAGTGATATCAGAATCGGGAAGGATGCCTCGACCCCTGTGGTCGATGGCGACGGCCTCACCAAAATTCGCAACGATCATCTGGCCTCCTCGAGCCGTGGCAGCTCGAGCCTTCTCCAGCCAAGTGGCTTCTCTAGCGGAGGAAGGTGCTTGTGCCTCGACGGGGCTCGAGGGTCTTGGCCCCTTGGACGCAGCGAGGTCCACCTCCTGGTAGGAGCGCTTCCCCTGAGAACCAGAGATGGCATGCATCATCAAAGTAAAGAGGTAAAGCCTCACCACCGACGAGACCCAAGAAAACCACTCACCCAAAGCGGCAGCTGGGCTTCTTCCCGGAATCGCCGGACCCACTCGGGGGCTTCGAGCCCACCCCACGGCTCGAGCCCTGTGCCTGGGCCGTCTCCGCAGGGCTGGGATGGGGGGAGGGCTCCCGACGCCTCCCGTGGCTCGACCTCGAGGGAGAGCCCTCCTTCCGCCCCACATCGCGGAGGGCGACCATACCTCTCTCGTGCTGTCGTCGTGCGCCCGCCCCGGCGCGGGCTCCGGGACCTGCTCCGGCGCTCGTGCTGGCGGTCGCGCCCTCCCGCGTCCGCTTCTGTGTCCCGGTGGCGGTGCGGCGATGGACTCCGGGGACGCTCACGCCCCTGGTCACGAGACGCCCGGGGCTCCCTCCCCGACGCTCGTGATGGCGCGGGCTCGACGCCTCCTCCTGACGCCCGCTCCTCCGCGGGCTCGACGGCGGCCTTGACGGCTCGCGGCGGTCGGGCCCGAAATCCTTCTCGACCTGTCGGCCGCTTCTCGAGGCCCGGCCCTTCTCGAGACCCCCCGCCTAGGTCGATGCGGCCGTGGTCTCCTTCTGCGCCGCGGCAATAGTGCTCCTGGTCCGTGGCTTCTTCGTGACAGCCGACACGACCGGTGCGGAGCTCGAGATGCCCTGAGCCTCCGACGAGGCTGGGCCTGATGCGGCCTTCCGCGGGTGCGTCCCGCGCGATCCCTTCGCCGGTGGGACCTCGTAGATGTCCTCCTGCACAGGGGAGCGGTCAGCCCGGATGTCACCAAACCCGGCGCGTCTCAGGCGCGCGTCCATCCCCTCGTCGTCGCTCTCATCATCATCATCATCATCCTCCGAGCTCGAGGAGCTGAGCTCGGGGAACTCGTCCCTAGGCTGCCGATTGCGGCGAGCCTTCCCTAACCTTTGCTCCTGAGCCGACCGACGCAAGTTTTTGTTTTTCTCTTTCTTCTTTCTGGAATCCTTGTTCTCTTTTTCCTTTTGGGCGGAGAGGCGCCTCACCTGTGTCTCCGCAGCGTCCTCCCTCACCGGGGGCCTCGAGGCTGTAACACCTCTGGTGTTTAAACTGTAATTAACCTGACATATCATCATCATTAGTCTTTAATCATTCTTGTCTTGCATTTAAGTTTGCTTAATACTTGTGTAGCAATCTCTTTTCAAAAACCCTAAAAGCCCTAACCTTCCTATAGGGGCAAAATGGTAATTTCACCTCTGTGACTAGTTTGGTGTAATTCTTGTTCCTTCGGTGTCTTGAAGTTTGTTGTGTTGACCAAAGTTCAAAACCAAAATCAGATTTCAAATCCTTTTTGCAAAACCCTGATTTTTAAACCCTGGATTTTATCCCTCTTTTGTAATTCAAAAATTATTCAAAATTTGGGGTTGGTCCAAAAAGCAAAGTTGTGGATCTGGCCAAGGGAAACAACTTTGGTATTTACAAATTTTCAAGTTGCAGTACAAAATTTTGAGTTATTTCAAATCCATTCAAACTCCAACTTTGTTCCCTTTTTGGTTTTCAAAATTAGTTTAAAAACTAGTGAGTTTCAGAAAAAGTGTATAATAGCAAAGTTGTAGGTTTTGATAAAAGGAACAACCTTCATGTTTACAGATTTGCTAGTTTTAATATAAAATTAAAAGTAATTTTGAAATTTCTTAAATTCCAAAAGTGTCCTCTTTTCTGTTTTCAAATGCAGTTCAAAACTGTTTGGATTTTGAAAATGTTCATATTGACAAAGTTGTAGATCTCAAAATTCTGCACAACTTTGATGTTTTGAGTTTTTGCTGCACAGTTCAAATTTTGGGAGTAAGTAATTTGCATATTTCTGAAATCAGTCAAAAGTCAACCCTACCCTAGCTACTGTTCATCTTCTCCGGTAGGGGGGGCGGGCCATGGTCACTCGCCGGCGCGACGCGTGCCGCACGCCTGGCTGCCGCCCGCCTGCCTCCGACCTGCCGCCTGCAATCCCGTGCTCATTCCGCACCCGCACGCGAGCGCTGACTCTCTCCCGTCCCCTACAGTTCCCAGCACGTCGCCGCCGCGTGGCCGTCGCCGGCGAGCGCGCACCGGTCCCTGCGCGCACGCCCGTCCTTCCGCCAGCGTGCAATCGATTGCGCACGCTTCGGCCAAGCTTACCCGCCTGCACGCGACACTTCTCCGTCCCCCGCGCACGGCTATAAAAGGCACCGCCGGTGAGCCGAAACCCTCACCCGCCTCCGCCACCGTGGTCAGGCCACTCCAGAGCCTCCGCCGTCCAACCACCTAGCTCAAAAGCTCCGCCGTGTCCTCGCGAAGCTTTTCCCTCCTCAATTTCACCTCCGCCGCCTCCAATTCCCCGGCGTAACCCCGTCTCTCCCAACTCCGGCGAAACACCGGTGAGCACGGGATGGAGAAATTCCCACCCTCCGGCCCGTGATCTTCCTTCCCCGACCTATGTTTCTTGTTCCTCGTATCCTTGTGCGTCTAACCATGCTTCGATGATCCCTTGCGGTGCTCAGGAACGCCGGAACGCCGTCGCGACGCGGTTCTGCCCGCCGACTACCTCCACTCCGTCGAGCTCCTAGCTCCGGCCATCCCCTCGCCTCGCCACCGCGCGTCATCGACTGCCGGTGAGCTCCTGAATCTCCCCATACCCTTGGTTTCGCCCGCGAGCTCTTGCCATGGCCGGAACGTGGCCTCGCCGCCGACGGGTGACCGCCAGCGCGCGAGGAAGAAGAACAGTGCCATTTTTCTTTTTTCAGTTTATTTTGAATAGTGCTGAGATTTTATCTTTTTGTGTGATTTTCTGTGTTGCTCCTAAAATTCTGCAAATTTGAGGGTAGACTCTTTACACCTTGAAGTATTTTAGAAAAACATAAAACTTGACTTTTCTATAGAAATTTAAAAATGAAAAATCCCCTTTTTAATTAATAAATGAATGGTTTTGGATTTTTAGAAAATGATTTATGACTCCAAAATTTATGAGATAAATTTTTGTGAGCTTCTTTTGGAACAAGTTGATTTTTGGGCATTTATTTTAATTCCTAAATAGTGTCTTTTGTTAATTAATGCCTAGATTTATTTGAGCACCTTAATGACCTCCAAAAATTATGAAATTTGTTTTTGCCATATACTTGTACCTTAATGAACTGTGTGAGATTAATTTGGTAATTTTTGGAGTACCTTCATAAAATGACCTTTTTAAATAATTAAGAAAAATAGAAAAGTGATTAGGGTTCATGTTGTATGCCCTGTGATGTGACTTTTGGGATTGTTTGATGTCCATAGATCCATACCCCTCTGGTCTATGATGTTTGTGGTGCCTTTGCTATGTCTATACTTAGGATTAATAAAAGTTGTCTAGTAAGGTTGACTAATGTTGCTTAGAAATGATAAGTAATTTTATGTCCATTGCTAAACACCACTTAGCTATACTCTAGTTTTGTCCTATGCACTTTGTTCATGATAGCATACTCATGTGCATGCATCATTGCATTCGTTTAGTCACCGAAGGAGGAGTCAAGGTCGAGACCGCCGCCGACGAACCAACTCCCGAGACGACCCCGGACTCTGATGTCTGCACCTCCAATCCCGAGTCTGCCGTCTTTGCTCTTCAAGGCAAGCCCCGATGCATTTAACCCCTTTCCTTGAAGTTTATAAAATGTTTTCCATAAATGTTTTTGAGTTAAATTACTGCATTAGGTTTATAGGAGTTGAGTGCTATCCTAATTGATGCACTATCCACCTTGACCACTGATACACCCGAAACCTGTTTTCAAAAGTATTTGAAAATGCTTAGCAATGCTTATTGAATTAGATTTTGCTATAAACATGCCAATTTCAAAAGTGTGATCACTTAAAGAACTTTATGGGAATTTGGTTTTACTTCCCGACTGTTGACTAAGTATCTGATCCGTACCTGGTCAATAGCGAGAAGAGGTTGTCCGTGCGTACGGTGCCGTCATGTTGTAGTCCGGGACTCAACAGTTGACACCGACCGGGACAGGGTTGAAAAACCGACAGGACCTGCACTCTTGGGTTAGAGTCCCAAGGTGCTTGTCGCTGGCGGAAAAGTTTAGGGACCATCCGTATGGGGGCCTACTGGTCAAGACTTGTAACTATTCACATACTTCGGAAAGCTCTGGCTCCGAGGAATTCTTTATTGGGACCGACAACCGCGCACTGGGAGTGGAGAGATGGCGGAAGTAGTATGTACCCACGTGGGTTAAAGTCCCGGATTGGAGTGGTGTACTGTACTTCCGGGTGGCGTAGGACCGGTCCAATCTTGGAGGAATCGTGGAAGACGAGTTGGCATATGCAAGCTTGGGTGCTACATATGCAGTGTGTATAGGGATCCTCAGCTGAGTATTTTTTTATCCGGATTAACGTTGCTCCTCGGTTATGGAGACTTGGTCCACTGACTGTCAACGGAGAGTGGTTCTCAACTAGGAATATTTTGAAAGGTAAAATGAATCATGAACGATGAAGAATTGAGGAATACTGAATCTTCCCAAAATAAAACAAGGTTTACAAAATGTTTTTCTGCAAAATACTTGATCTTGTTTAAGCCTTACCTTGACTACCCTAAGCCTCTCATTCCTGAGTCTTCTCCCTTTTCTTTAGTCGGGTAAGTCTTGTTGAGTATCCAGTACTCAGGGTTTGTTACCCATGCAGCAGGTATGACTGAGTCCCCGATGTGTCTTGCGCCCTGCTGCATGACCATCGTCCAGGAAGAGGCCGATGAGGCCGATGAATAGTGGTGCACCCTCGGGCTGGGTGATCATGAGTATCTTTATTTTGTTGTACTCCGCTACGTTGCCTATTTCTACTACCCGAACTTGGTTTGTAATAACTGCACCTTAATTTCTATTGGAACCTCGGTTTGTAAAATTAATGTTATTTAAGTCTTCCGCTCTTTATTCCGATGTTTTTTTGTAAAAGTATCCAATGCTGTAACCGAATCGTGAGATGATCCTGTAGACAATGGGCACTGATGTAGCCCGGTGATGAACAGGTCCTAATCGCATGGAACATGGGTTCGGCTGTCAGAGGTTGACAGGGACACGTGGGCCATGGGATTAGGGTCGTTCCGTCACAGAGGCACGACACATGAACGCCCCCTGCGAAAAAGGAAACGTGATGAGGAAAAAAACACGAAAAGAAGGCGCAAGGTTCGAAGAAGAAAGAAGGAGGGGAGGCTCGAGACGGGCTAGCTCGATGGGGACCTACCAGATCGAGGCATCCCTTGTCGGGCGCCATAGGGATCAGATTGGAACTCTCCGGGGCAAACGATCCATGGATCGTGATCGCCACCCGGGAGATGCCGTCGCTACAAGTCAGCCCCTCCTTGGCCATCCTCGACCCATTCAGCGCCTCGGGCTCGGCCTTCGGCCCCATCTCGAATAAGAAAAGGGGGCGGTCCCGCCAGCGGAAGAACCCGTCGCTGGTGGAACGCCCAGATTACCGCCTGGACGGTCAGCCCCTTCTCGTCCACCAGCGTCTTCATCATCTCCATCAGGGGCAGCAAATGGCGCTGCTTATCCACCACGACGCCCCAGTTCCACTTTTCTGGGCGCCGGTCAAGGACCCTGCCGGTGTACTGCGGAAGGAGCCCCCCCCTCGTTCCGCAGATAGAACCAGTGGTCGTCCCATCCTGCTTGGTTGGTCAAGAGCTTGTAGCGGAGGTACTCGCGGGGGACGTCGGCCGACGAGGTCCCAGTCCGCATGGTGATGGCGAGGGAGCCAGCGCGCACGAGCCGCTTCCCGCTGGACTTCGACGTCTTGGTGAAGAGCTCGCCCCGGAAAATGTGAACGAACATCTCCCAGTGCGGCTCGATCTTCAGGTACCCCTCGCACACCGCGGCGAAGATGGCGGCGTGCGAGATCGAGTTGGGGAGAAATGTTGCAGCTCCACCTCGTAGTGGTGGGTCAACGCACGCATGAAGCGGCTCGGCGAGACACCGAGCCCCATGCGGTGGTACCGGGTGAAGCTCACCACGTACCCCTCCGGCGGCTGCGGCTCCCGGTGATCCGCTGATGGGACGATCCACCACGCGGGTCCCCCCTCCCGGTTGGGGCGGAGAAGTCCTTGCGCCACCAGCGAGTACAACTCGCGATGCGTCGTCTTCGATCGGCTCCAGTCTTCGGCCGGTTGCGGCGGAGTCTTGTCGGCCATGGCAACGACGGCGTGGACTTGGGCGGCGGATGGACAACAGAGAAGGATACAGATGGCGGGCTCAGGAAGGAGATGCACGGGAGCTGTGGCGGCTATGAAGGCAAAGGCAAGAGAAGAGCCCTCTCCCCCTCTCTCGGTATTTACACGAAAGAACCCCAACAGGCGAGGCGTCCCACGGCGACAAAAAAGGTAACCGCATAGCATTTAATGTGCCCACCTAACCACGTCTCGAGCCGGATGCAGGGTACACGCGGCAGCTCTCCATTCGCTCCACTACCCGGGCCCGCCACAACCGTCGCTCCGGCTTCGCGACCGCCGCCCTCCCCGACAGATTTCGCCTAAAAAGGCGCGCCCAATGGGCAGAAGGATTCCCAGACGACGGAGGCTTCTTCACGAAGGTAAAAAACGGGCCCCGGCCCTAAGCCTCGAAGCAGCGAAGGCTGGCCCTCGAAGAGGGTTCGACAGCCGACTTCGAGCACCCGAGTCAGGGACACCAAGGGGCGCCACTCGCAGCATCGCTCGAGGGCCAAGCCCTCGAGGCCCCTCACGTGTATCCAAGGCGGGGCGCGCGACGTGCAGTGACATCCCCTCGGAGGGAGGCATTGAGCCACCGGGTCCTATCGAATGGACCCGGCACTCCTGCAGACTGAGCGCCCATGCTTTATGAGATCGCCTCCGGGCTACAGTCGACCGCTATCGAACGGGGCACGAGGTCTCACTTGGATTCCCCGTTACCAGCTCACCGGGAACCTCGATACTCGCCCGCTCGTGGTAGTACGAGGCATCCCCCCTCGCATCCGATCGAAAGGACTCGCGGGATGACAAGCCAGGGCAACCGGCGTGCCAGACAGCTCGAAGAGCCGACCGACCGGTTCAGCCTGGCACCCCTCGACGAAAGAGGGTCTAAAAAACTCGGGGGCTCGACACTCCCGAACCTAAAAAACACAACTAAAACTCGCGAAAAGCTCACGAGGGAGTTCTAACCACTCCCCCGTGGCCTCGGGGGCTACACCCACGGGTGTCGCTCGCACGACACCCGTGGAATCGACACGACCGAACCCTCGAGATCCAGTTAGCCAAAAACCTCGAAATCCAAAGTCGAGAGCCCCTGCTCGAGTGCAAGCACTCAAACAGAGGCTCGGGGGCTACTGTTGGGGGAACGCCAAAGGGGTACCCCCAATCAACGCAAACACACGGGTTAAAACCTAGAACACCAATTAATAGCAAGCCCAGCTAGACTTAACCATCCGAATACCAACCTGTCAAAACCCACAACACCGGCCCACCACGGGAAGGCCTAGGCCCGCCAAATGCCTCCCAAACCACCTCGTGGAAGCCTGCCTCTCGAGCCCTGGCTCAAGGGGATCGAGCCCGCCACCACCATACACCACCCCTCGAGACCCAGCACAGGGCCCTCGAGCCTCGCTGGCCCAGCGGCCTACCCCTCGAGGGCACATCACGCCCCTCGAGCAGCACCAAGCACCGGATGCCAGCCCCATACCGCGCATTTAATACATCCACCTACTCCAGTCACGTCCTCTGCAGCCCGACGTGTACCACAGTAACCAGGGCAAAGTCAAGTCTCGTTTTCACCACAAGCATGGGCAAAAAGGCACCAGCACAGCACTGTTCGACCATACCTTGCATTGTGGCACGTCCCGGTCACATCTCGAGACCCGGATCTCCGCTGTACGACCAGGCTCCCCGGAACTCGCCCATACCTGCGGGGACTCGAGCCCCCCGCAGGCACCACCTCGAGGACGGCTCCGCGCCCCTCGAGCCCTAACTACTTTCACGCTATTGGAAGACAGGTACCCCAAGACCCGGAGGGATCCCGCCGTGTCCTGTACGTGCCGGAATGGGTGCTGTACGGCTTCTACATCATCACGCCACCACGTCCGCGCCTGGGATGGAGGCCACGCCCCAAGGACGCCTCAACAGCAACGCCCACATCGGCTCCAGTGGCCCGGACAAGACAGGGTTCCTGCCCTTCTCCGTATTGGGCACCGTACGCCCCGACACCTGTAATACCCTTGTGTAACCCTGGCCTCCCCTTGCTCTATAAAAGGGGACACCAGGGCCCTCATTCCACGGTTACACAACTCCGAGAGACAACACACAAGTCCACACACATACACACTCGAATCCAGACTCCTGTCTACGCTCATTGAGCTTGTATTCGCCCCTGTACAAGCACTTAGGTGCAAGTAATACAAGAACCTCCTCCCCCGCTGGACGTAGGGCCTTCTTTGCCTGAACCAGGATAAATCCTTGTGTCATCTTGCATCACCATCCAGGAAGAGAGCACGCGATCATATTACTCGTTGGTGTCGTACCCCCGGGTTCGAAACACCGACACATAGGCATCTACAAAGGTGCAGATGGCATGCATGGGTGGATTTGCTCCGTGCAGGGACATAGAAACCAATTAAAGAAGCTAATGAGCTTCTCCTAAAGATAGAATTGGCCGATATGGTTCCTCCTAAAAATAAGATGGCTTCAAATACATCATGACATGAATGTATAGGTCTCCAAATATATCATGGCACGGTATGCACATGAAGAGATAAATAAAAGGAAGATTTCCATGGAGATGTTCGAAGAGATGAAGACCAAACTCAGATTTACTTGCATGCTGCTATAAATAGCCGATTGATTATCAAGGGGTCGTAAGTCAGCCGAGGGAAGTTGGCCGATAGCTAATTATCTGCATGTCATCTTTGGAATTGGCTACTCAGGAAAGGAATCGGTGGATACAACAACACAAGAAAAATATACTAATTGGCCGATATGCATACAGGAATTGGCTGGAGTTATCATCGTCACCGAAGAATCAGCTGTCAAAGTCAGGCCAACACACCAAAAGCCAATCAGCCAAGCAGACACGAGGATGATTAACCAAGAAGCATTACACATATGGGATGATACAATCGGCTCAACACAACCAGCAGTAAGCCTGATACCAATCAAAAACCATCAAAACATGGTGAAGACAGCTAGTCCCTCAAGACAGAGGCACAGAATCTCGACGCAACTAGTTGAAAAGATCGATATCAGAAGAAAACCGACTCAGAGCAGCATAGGCAGAAAAACTCCCCCTCACTCAAAGAACTCCCCCTCAGCAAGTGAAGCATAAAATGCAAATTGTCACCACAGAAAGACTAAAAATCTCATCATTGAAAACATTCTCCTCCTTGGGGGCAATTTGCAACCAAAAGAGAGGGGAAAAGGACTCAAGTAAGTAAAACAGAGCTAGGTCATGCCTATCGGAGTCAAGCAAATGCACATGAGTCAAAAATGCATGTTAGCAGCTTCAGGTATATATTCGAAAGAGTAAATGAATGCTCTAAAGAGTGCTGATCCGACTACTAAGCAACATATAAAAGTGCTAGCAAAGGCTCAAACTGATCACCGAAACAAGATATGAATGCATAAGCCAAGTGAGCAGTTTTAAGCCGTTCAGAAAGGAGTTTCACCATCAAAATAGCACTAACCATGTATAGACAGGAAGTCAAACAAGTGCTAACATGTATACAAGGTGAACTACCTCTAGCAAAGTTCAGCCATCATGCTATAGAGTGAAACATAGACTTGTGTTTTCAGATTTTATCGGAGAAATTGCAGCGGTTATTAACACAAGTTTAAAAACAACATGTGATTGTGAGAGGTTGAAAGCTTGTCATTGCCTAACTTTTCAACCGTGCTAAGCCTATGCAAATGCAATCAGAAGCTTAAAGCATCGGTTTCGGTCTTGCACTACACGGCTCAAGTTTAGCTCAAAGTGTTATGAGAAACAGTCTCGATACCGTGATGTGCTGACAGAGCAATCTCATCTCGATATTTTCAATTCACTAACACTTGGTTCATTTTAAGCAGAATATGAACAGACCAAGCAAGTGAAAGACTCAGAACTAGAGACATAGCAATCTAGCATATATGAAATAGCTCAAGAGACCCATGCTAGTTGCCAATCTCAATGTTGAACATGTATCAAATTTTAAGTTCATTAAACATATTCATCATTCTGAAAAATAGCTTAGCTCACAATATGTAGCAGTGATCAAGGAGAGCCTAAACTATAAGCATCATCATATATCATCGAAGCATACACTAATCAGAGCATAAATTCATTCTCAGGAATATAGACATGAAGCTTGAAAATGCAAGATGTATGCAAGATGAAGTCAGAATCGGAGCCAAAACAAAACCAAAAAGACTCAAGACCCAAAAAACAAAAAAGATCAGAGAGTCAGTCTATGGAACATAAAACAAAATGTTTCCCCCATCTAAAAGGGGAAACACACACCAAGCTCACCTCTCAACCTAGCAAAAGTTGAGAGATCCAAAGGCTTGGTGAAAATATCTGCAACCTGGTGATAGGTGTCTACATGCCTAAGATCAATGTCGCCTTTCTCATAGTGATCACGAAGAAAGTGAAAGCGAACATCGATGTGCTTGGTCTTGGAGTGAAGAACAGGGTTCTTTGCTACACTAATGGCAGAGGTGTTGTCGCAAAGCAAAGGGACCCGACTGAAATCTAGACCAAAATCACGCAATGTAGCAACCATCCATAAAAGCTGCAAAGCACAAGAAGCAGCGGCAACGTACTCGGCTTCTAGAGTAGACTGGGCTACGTTCGACTGCTTACGAGAAGACCACGAAACCAAAGAAGAGCCAAGAAACTGACACGTCCCAGAAGTAGACTTACGCTCAAGCCGACAGCCGGCAAAATTCAGATCGGAATAACCACAAAGCGAGAGGGTCGAAGAAGAAGAGTACCAAAGTCCAAACTCAGGAGTGTATCGGAGGTACCTCATGATGCGCTTGACCGCTTGCTTGTGGGAAGTCCGAGGGGACGCCTGAAAACGAGCGCACAGACACACAAAAAACTGTATATCCGGCCTCGTCGCCGTCAGGTACAGAAGCGACCCAATCATGCTTCTGTACTCCTTCTGATCAACCGGCTCTCCGTCCTGGTCCACGTCCATTGCAGCAGTCGTCGGCATGGGCGTCGTAAGAGGCTTGGCCTCGCCCATGTCGAATTTCTTCAAGATGTCCTTCGTGTATTTTCCTTGATGCACGAACGTCTCGTCTCGGGTTTGCTTAATTTGCAACCCGAGGAAGAAAGTCAACTCACCCATCATACTCATCTCAAACTCCCTGCTCATAGTATCTGCAAACTTGGCAACAAGCGCATGAGAAGAGCCACCAAAGATGATATCATCCACGTAAATCTGAATTAACAGGGTATCGTTGCCTTGCTTGAGGAGAAACAAAGTCCTATCAACCCGTCCCATTTTAAAACCCTTGGAGAGTAAAAAGGTTTTCATCCGATCATACCATGTTCTCGGGGCTTGTTTTAAACCATACAAAGCTTTTGAAAGTTTATAAACATGGTTTGGAAACATGGGATCCTCGAAACCCAGAGGTTGCCTAACATAAACCTCTTCCTCTATATACCCATTTAAGAAGGCTCTCTTGACATCCATCTGGTAAAGCTTAAAACCCTTCGAAACAGCAAAGGCTAGAAGGATTCTAATGGCTTCTAAACGGGCTACAGGGGCAAAGGTTTCCTCATAGTCTATCCCCTCTTTCTTGTAGAAACCCTGGGCTACTAGCCTAGCCTTGTTCCTCACTACCATCCCATCCTCACCCTCTTTGTTTTTGAAAACCCATTTGGTACCTATAGTGGTGGCATTGTGGTGGAGGTGGAACTAGGGTCCAAACTTGGTTTCGCTTAAAGTTCTCTAACTCCTCATGCATGGCATTTACCCAGTTAGGATCAGAAAGTGCGTGTCCAACATCTTTGGGCTCGAAAGAAGCAACAAATGCAGAATGAGCAAAGTGAGAGATTTCATATGCTCCGACCGCGTGACTCGCTGGTCGATGCCGCCGATCATCTGCCGCGGGGGGTGAACTTGCTGAACGCTCCGGGGCGCTTGTCTCGCCGAAGTCGCCTCCCCCTCGCCAGATGCTGTCTCTCCCTCAGGTGCAGCGGGTGCTCGCTGGAGAGGTGGCTCTAGAGGACCCCAAGAAGAAGATGTTGTGGGATCAGGTCCTCGAGCTGATGTAGTCGTCGCAGGGTCGACAGGGGCAGCCAGTGGAGTTGGCTCGGGATCACCCCAATCGGCATTCTCCAGCTCCTCCTCCACAAAGATGGTCTCTCCAAGCTCCTGTTCTCCTGCAACATCAAAAGCAAAAGAGACACAAGGCATAGTCTCATTGAATGTGACCTCGCAGATCTCCACTATCCGGTTAGTCTCAAGGTTAAGAACTCGATAAGCACGTGAATAAGAAGCATAACAAAGAAAGACACCATCAGTAGAGCGAGATTCAAATTTGTCCAAATTGCCTTGCTTCAGGATAAAGCACTTGCACCCAAACACCCGAAAATGAGACACCTTGGGAACCCATCCAAACGCAACTCATAAGAAGTCTTCTTCATGAAAGCTCGAAGAAAGATGCGATTTGAACATGGCAAGCAGTGTTGATCGCCTCGGCCCAAAAACGCCTAGGAGTTCCTATGCTCATCGAGCATCGTCCTGGCTATCTCAACAAGGGTCCGGTTCTTGAGCTCAACAACACTGTTCTGCTGGGGAACATAAGGGGAAGAAAACTGATGCTCGATTCCATTAGAAGAACAGAAAGAGGCAAATTGTGAGTTATCAAACTCAGTACCGTTATCGCTATGAATTGCTCTAATGGTATCAGGGGGAAACTCAGTTTTCAACCTCAAAATCAAATCATGAGCAAAAGGAAAAGCTTCATCCTTACCCTCCATAAAGAACACCCAAGAGTACCTCGAAAAATCGTCAACGATCACTAGAACGTACCACTTCCCACTCACTGAGCAAAACTCGAGCTGGACCAACTCTGTCCATGTGTAAAAGTTCACCGGGTCGCTTTTGTCATCACCTGATTAACAGGTGAGTGAGAAGCAGCAACCATCTTCCCGTGATGACAAGGATGGTAAACAAGGTCCTTCTGAAACTTAAGCTTGGGCAATCCTTGGATTAGACCAAGTGAGCTAAGTCTTGCGAGCAAGTCAAAACTCAAGTGACCGAGCCTCCTATGCCACTTCCACAAATCAGAAGAAGGACCAGCCATCAAACATCTAGTAGAGCCGAAAGAACGAGAAAAATCGGCTCTGAAAACACGGCCAAAAAGGACGATCCAACAAATAAGATCTCCCCGAGGGTCTAAACACGACTCAAACCCTTCTTAAAGTGCACTTCACAATCATCCTCAAGAAGTTGCGAAACAGAAGCAAATTGTAATGCAAGTTCGAAACCAAAGCAACATCCTTGAGAACAAGTTCTCATTGAGCCGGATAGCTCCATGGACACAACCTTACCTCTACTATTATCCCCGAAAGTGATGTACTCCTTGTGCATTACGGGGCTAAGGCTGGAG